>CM074290.1:13371973-13396973 GCA_037194245.1 Opsariichthys bidens | reverse complement strand
CTCTTGTCCCTAATTTTCTTTTGTCCTCCGGCAGGGCCTCTCTATGCGACACACACACACACACACACACACACACACACCTCTGCCTGGTGACCTGGAGTGTGTGTGTGAGCCTCTCACCGGCGCTTTTAAGCCAAGCTGCCAGCTGACTGAGGCCGAATCCCTGTGCAACCAAGCATGGACGTAAAAACAAACACATGTTGAATTTGTTCATTTCTCACTCAAGTATATCATATTGTTGTACCCTGCACAGATGTTATTTAAGATTATTTTTTAATATTGCTATAAGTACATTTTATTTATTTATAGCATGGGAATCAGAAGGGGCCTGATACATATACATTTTTACATAAATATTTTAGTCTCTGAGTCAAGCATAGAGAAAAAATATAAAAATTATATGGCTACATATTATATATAATATTTATATATACATTTCTCCTGGCTGCTTTATTTTTTTGTCATTTGTAAATGTTATTATTGTAAAAACAAATGATTCCTATTAACATTTGTATCAATTTTTTTATTAATTTAATACATGACAATTTGTACCGCTTATTATCATCCATTAGATAGTCTGCGATCACATTTTGTGGGTTATTAACTCATCGGGCAACATTTTCCATGTCTGTAGTCAAGAGGAACTTAACAGTTTACCTACTGAAGCTCCTTAATCAAATTACTGATTGAATGATGCTGTTTAAAACCTGATTACATGCGTGGTCTGAGCTGAATTAAGACACTTGAACAGTTCCAAGGTCCATCAAACATTGCAACGGCAATGTTTGCGATATTAGGTTAAATTGGTCGTAAATGTCTAGTTAGCGTTTCAAGAGAGAACTCTCTCAGCTTTTTGCTTGGTCTTCTCGTGCTGTAATGGGCAACGGGTTTAGATAACTAGGCTCAATTGTATTCAGTCTCAATCAGTAATCTCTCTTTTATTGAAGTATTAAGGGCCTATAATGGCTTCTAAGCTCTTGTGGGTGGCCGGTGGTAGCATCTAAAGAGCTTCGGTGCTGCTTCTTTAGGTCTGGCAGATCTTCTCGCAAAGCCACCACCTCTGAATGTGTCTGAATGCCATACCTCTCTCTGATTAAGTCCCCTGGCCTCGACCAGCCGAGCGTGAAAGATCAAATGTGCGAAAACAGAGGAGGGTCCATAGTGACGTGATAGTTATCTGTCCCAGTCAATGCATGAGAGCGAGATAATGGGTGCACATAAAACAAGTGGGCAGCACTGACAACCCCGGACTTATTTGATCCTCCCCAGACCGTAAAGGGGGCTTAAGCCAGGCCCTGTTTCACATAAGAATACTCAGTGGATAATTAGCATACTCCTCCTCCCCTCCTTTCACAGGCCGGCTGCTCTATTGGGTTGGCACCGCTTTGGTGTTTGGGACTTCACCCTCAAATGACCGATCTGCCCCTGTGTTGACCTGATGGCCTCTTTAGCTGACCACTTGATTAAGAGACTTGGGGCGTCCTGTCACATTGCCACAGTTCACCTTTTGCTTTGCTCTGCTGATGTGTCTATACTAGGGCTGTCAATTGCTCACAAATTTGGATCAAATTAGTTAGTATCTGTCTGATACTGATACTGTCTGATCTGTCTCACTCTAACTATCGTTTTATCGTTATAGCTATCGCTTTGTCATTGTAGCTATCATTCTAGCTATCGTTCTAGCTATCGTTTTATCATTCCAGCTCTAGTTTTATCATTCTCACTATCACTTTATCATTCTAGCTATCGTTCTAGCTATCGTTTTATTGTTCTAGCTATCGCTTTGTCATTGTAGCTATCATTCTAGCTATCGTTCTAGCTATCGTTTTATTGTTCTAGCTATCGCTTTGTCATTGTAGCTATCATTGTAGCTATTGTTCTAGCTATCGTTTTATCATTCCAGCTATCGTTTTATCATTCTCACTATCACTTTATCGTTCTAGCTATCGTTTTATCAATATAGCTATCATTTTATCATTCTCACTATCACTTTATCATTCTAGCTATCATTCCAGCTATCGTTTTATTGTTCTAGCTATCGCTTTGTCATTGTAGCTATCATTCTAGCTATCGTTCTAGCTATAGTTTTATCATTCCAGCTATAGTTTTATCAATATAGCTATCATTTTATCATTCTCACTATCACTTTATCATTCTAGCTATCGTTCTAGCTATAGTTTTATCATTCCAGCTATAGTTTTATCAATATAGCTATCATTTTATCATTCTCACTATCACTTTATCATTCTAGCTATCGTTCTAGCTATCGTTTTATCATTCCAGCTATCGTTTTATTGTTCTAGCTATCGTTTTATCATTCCAGCTATCGTTTTATTGTTCTAGCTATCGTTTTATCATTCTAGCTATCGTTTTATCATTCCAGCTATCGTTTTATCAATATAGCTATCATTTTATCATTCTCACTATCACTTTATCATTCTAGCTATCGTTCTAGCTATCGTTCTAGCTATCGTTCTAGCTATCATTTTATCATTCCAGCTATCGTTTTATCGTTCTAGCTATCGTTTTATCATTCCAGCTATCGTTTTATCGTTCTAGCTATCGTTTTATCATTCCAGCTATCGTTTTATCATTCTCACTATCACTTTATCGTTCTAGCTATCGTTTTATCAATATAGCTATCATTTTATCATTCTCACTATCACTTTATCATTCTAGCTATCATTCCAGCTATCGTTTTATTGTTCTAGCTATCGCTTTGTCATTGTAGCTATCATTCTAGCTATCGTTCTAGCTATAGTTTTATCATTCCAGCTATAGTTTTATCAATATAGCTATCATTTTATCATTCTCACTATCACTTTATCATTCTAGCTATCGTTCTAGCTATCGTTTTATCATTCCAGCTATAGTTTTATTGTTCTAGCTATCGTTTTATCATTCCAGCTATCATTTTATTGTTCTAGCTATCGTTTTATCATTCTAGCTATCGTTTTATCATTCCAGCTATCGTTTTATCAATATAGCTATCATTTTATCATTCTCACTATCACTTTATCATTCTAGCTATCGTTCTAGCTATCGTTCTAGCTATCATTTTATCATTCCAGCTATCGTTTTATCGTTCTAGCTATCGTTTTATCATTCCAGCTATCGTTTTATCATTCTAGCTATCGTTTTATCATTCCAGCTATCGTTTTATCAATATAGCTATCATTTTATCATTCTCACTATCACTTTATCATTCTAGCTATCGTTCTAGCTATCGTTCTAGCTATCGTTTTATCATTCCAGCTATCGTTTTATTGTTCTAGCTATCGTTTTATCATTCCAGCTATCGTTTTATTGTTCTAGCTATCGTTTTATCATTCTAGCTATCGTTTTATCATTCCAGCTATCATTTTATCAATATAGCTATCATTTTATCATTCTCACTATCACTTTATCATTCTAGCTATCGTTCTAGCTATCGTTCTAGCTATCATTTTATCATTCCAGCTATCGTTTTATCATTCCAGCTATCGTTTTATCATTCCAGCTATCGTTTTATCATTCTAGCTATCGTTTTATCATTCCAGCTATCGTTTTATCAATATAGCTATCATTTTATCATTCTCACTATCACTTTATCATTCTAGCTATCATTCTAGCTATCGTTCTAGCTATCGTTTTATCATTCCAGCTATCGTTTTATTGTTCTAGCTATCGTTTTATCATTCCAGCTATCGTTTTATTGTTCTAGCTATCGTTTTATCATTCTAGCTATCGTTTTATCATTCCAGCTATCGTTTTATCAATATAGCTATCATTTTATCATTCTCACTATCACTTTATCATTCTAGCTATCGTTCTAGCTATCGTTTTATCATTCCAGCTATCGTTTTATCGTTCTAGCTATCGTTTTATCATTCCAGCTATCGTTTTATTGTTCTAGCTATCGTTTTATCATTCTAGCTATCGTTTTATCAATATAGCTATCATTTTATCATTCTCACTATCACTTTATCATTCTAGCTATCGTTCTAGCTATCGTTCTAGCTATCGTTTTATCATTCCAGCTATCGTTTTATCGTTCTAGCTATCGTTTTATCATTCCAGCTATCGTTTTATCAATATAGCTATCATTTTATCATTCTCACTATCACTTTATCATTCTAGCTATCGTTCTAGCTATCGTTTTATCATTCCAGCTATCGTTTTATTGTTCTAGCTATCGTTTTATCATTCCAGCTATCGTTTTATTGTTCTAGCTATCATTTTATCATTCTCACTATCACTTTATCATTCTAGCTATCGTTTTATCATTCCAGCTATCGTTTTATTGTTCTAGCTATCATTTTATCATTCTCACTATCACTTTATCATTCTAGCTATCGTTCTAGCTATCGTTCTAGCTATCGTTTTATCATTCCAGCTATCGTTTTATCAATATAGCTATCATTTTATCATTTTCACTATCACTTTATCATTCTAGCTATCGTTTTATCATTCCAGCTATCATTTTATCAATATAGCTATCACTTTATCATTCTAGCTATCGTTTTATCATTCTAGCTATTGTTCTAGCTATTGTTTTATTATTGTAGCTGTTGTTCTGGCTATCGTTCTAGCTATCGTTTTATCATTCTAACTATCATGCTAGCAATTGTTTTATCATTCTGGCATTATAGCTATCATTTTATCATTCTAGCTATCATTCCAGCTATCATTTTATCGTTCGAGCTATCGCTTTATCATTGTAGCTATCATTGTAGCTATCATTCTTGCCATCATTGTAGCAATCACTCTAGCTATCATGCTAGATATCATTTTATCATTCTAGCTATCGTTCTATCATTCCAGCTATCATTTTATCGTTCGAGCTATCGCTTTATCATTGTAGCTATCATTCTTGCTATCATTGTAGCTATCATTCTAGCTATCATGCTAGATATCATTTTATCATTATAGCTATCGTTCTATCATTCTAGCTATCGTTTTATCATTCTAGCTATCGTTTTACCTATCGTTTTATCATTCTAGCTTTCAATGTAGCTATCATTGTAGCTATCATTGTAGCTATCATTCTAGCTATCATTCTTGCTATCATTGTAGCTATCATTCTAGCTATCATTCTTGCTATCATTCTAGCTATCATTCTAGCTATCTGTGACGAGCACGGCGGGCGAGAGCCGTGAGGGAACGGCGCGAGGCCGGTGACGCGAGAGTTAACGAGCTTCAGGTGCTCGGCGCACCGGTCTCGTATCTCCCACGGAGGAGCTCCGGAAGCATAAAGGAGGAGCGACGACAGTGGAGGACGAGAGAGGACCAGGCCTGGATTTTATGTTGTGTTTTATTTGGTTTGTGTGGGCGGCAGTCGCCGTGAGGAACTGCCGCCCTTATACTTTTTGTTTCATTGTAAGTTTATTTGTTTATTAAATATGTTAATTGTTCGCCGGTTCCCGCCTCCTTCTTCCCGGGTTTCGGCACCCGTGTAACAAAGTTCGTAAATATGGGAAGAAGGAGGCGGGAACCGGCGAACAATTAACATATTTAATAAACAAATAAACTTACAATGAAACAAAAAGTATAAGGGCGGCAGTTCCTCACGGCGACTGCCGCCCACACAAACCAAATAAAACACAACATAAAATCCAGGCCTGGTCCTCTCTCGTCCTCCACTGTCGTCGCTCCTCCTTTATGCTTCCGGAGCTCCTCCGTGGGAGATACGAGACCGGTGCGCCGAGCACCTGAAGCTCGTTAACTCTCGCGTCACCGGCCTCGCGCCGTTCCCTCACGGCTCTCGCCCGCCGTGCTCGTCACATACCCCCATCGCCCCTCGCAGGCCGGGGGGTACCCGCGAGACTGCGCTTACTCCCCCCCCGGGGGCCAGTCTCGGCGGCCGCAGCGCATGGGGGTAAGGACAGACGAGACGAGAGAAAAGGAGACGGAAGCACAAGGAGCGACCAGGACGAGAGAGTGGAGAGAGGAAAACAAAACAAAAAAAAAAATTCTTGGTCCGGCTCCCAGACACACTGCCGCTCGGTCCTCAGCCCGCCGAGAGGCTCTTCCTCGCGGTGCCATGCGATGGCACTGGACGCTCGGTGGACGGCCCGATTCTCCTCCGCCCCCTGGCGGCCGGCGATGACTCCTCCGCATGAGGGCAGCCGGCAGCGAGCCCGCTGTTCCCTGCTCCTCCCCGCTCCGGCGGCAGGCAGCGGCCTCGGCCCACGGCGGACGACGGCTCCTCCCCGTTGCGGCGGCAGGCAGCAGGCTTCGGCCCCCGGCGAACGGCGGCTCCTCCGCTCCCTCTTGGACGGCCGCCACCCCACCTCGTCCCAGGGGCGCGGCAGCGAGCTCTCCGTCCCACCCGTTGCTCAGACGCTCCAGTACCACCGCTTCGGGCAGCCACTCGCGGTCTTCACTCCCGCGCTGCCCGATCTCCTCAGCACCGCGATCCCCCTCAGCAGCGAGGGCTCTTCGACAGCATGTCCCTCCTTCCTCCCGGGTTTCGGCACCAGTGTAACAAAGTTCGTAAATATGGGAAGAAGGAGGCGGGAACCGGCGAACATTTAACATATTTAATAATCAAATAAAACCAACAATAAAACGAAAGTATAAGGGCGGCAGTTCCTCACGGCGACTGCCGCCCACACAAACCAAATAAAACACAACATAAAATCCAGGCCTGGTCCTCTCTCGTCCTCCACTGTCGTCGCTCCTCCTTTATGCTTCCGGAGCTCCTCCGTGGGAGATACGAGACCGGTGCGCCGAGCACCTGAAGCTCGTTAACTCTCGCGTCACCGGCCTCGCGCCGTTCCCTCACGGCTCTCGCCCGCCGTGCTCGTCACACTATCATTCTTGCTATCATTGTAGCTATCATTTTAGCTATCATGCTAGATATCATTTTATCATTCTAGCTATCGTTTTATCATTCTAGCTATCGTTTTATCATTCTAGCTATCGTTTTACCTATCGTTTTATCATTCTAGCTTTCAATGTAGCTATCATTGTAGCTATCATTCTAGCTATCATGCTAGATATCGTTTTATCATTCTAGCTATCATTCTAGCTATCATTTTATCATTCTAGCTATCATTCTAGCTATCATTTTATCTTTCTAGCTATCATTCTAGCTTATCGTTTTATCATTCTAGCTTATCGTCTTATCATTCTAGTTATCGTTTTATCGTTCTAACTATTACTCTAGCTAGCGTTCTATCGTTCTAGTTATCGTTCTAACTACCATTCTATCATTGTAGCTATCATTCTATTGTTCACTCTATAATTATATCAATTTTTCATTGTTGGTTTTTATATTGTAGACATGCAAACAGTCTTTGACTGTTGCTTCACATTTCGCTTTGCTGTTTTTCGGCATCTTGCTCCATGGATGTCACATTTATTATACCATTAAGAAAAAGCTAACTCAGAACCTCTCTAACATTTAAAAATAAAAAAAAGTTAAAATTTATTTTTAAGACCCATTTTCTCCCAAGATAAATGATTGCTGTGTCATTTAGAATTGCCTTTATTCCCTTCTATAACTTAGCTTGCATATTTAAGGCCTTTCTGTCTCGTTAGTTCCCCAGAGATGCATTAAAAACCTCCACACCCACTAGCTGGCCCTCTCCACTACCACCTGCCTCCCTCTAGAACACAGCCGTGGCAAGCCAGTGCCATTTTAGTGAGTTACTTAGCGTCTGCTCTAGGGAGTTACCCAAAAACTAGTCCACGTTAGAACCAGTGTCCCCTTAAAACTCCCTCAATGTCATTATTTAAATATCAGAAATAAAATTACTTTCGGAAGTTTTTAATGCATGTGCCCTGTATGTATCTTTTGCTTTTCTCAAAGTAGGTTTAATTTATTTTGCTCTTTTTATTTTGTGCGTTTGTGTATGTATGTATGTATGTATGTATGTGTGTATGTATATATATATATATAATACCTCAAACCCTTTCTTTCTAATCCAATTTATAAAATGAAAGAAAAAATGAAGGCATCTTAATGAGTCAGAGATAAAAAAGGCTCCATTTGACTAAATGATTGTCCAGAATCTCCAGCAAAGGGGTATAATCCTCAACTAGGCCAATTAGCACAAGCCTGGGTTCACTATCCTCAGACAAGCCAACTGATTAGAGCTGACACCAGTCTAGTTCTCACTGCTGCAATGCCAGGTATGATGGGTCTACTTCAAAGAGCCTCCAGGCATCAGCAGGGCAAAGGATTGGAGGCCAACTTTGGCCGGCCTGCTAATCTCCCTGCTGCTAAAACCACGGCGCTCCCCAGTACTCGCCCAAAACCAGCTTACAGTTGCACAATCAGGAGGTATTAAGGCCTGAGTCTGAGTCATGCCAATTGCCTTTGATTTTCTGATCGTCTGACCAAGAGGATGGTCACACGTCTTGTCATATGTTTTTAAGGCATGCTTATGATTTTATGGCTAAGTACTTCTGTAAAAAATACATCTATTTATCCATCCATCCATCCATCCATCCATATTTGGACTCTGACCCAATTTTCATAATTTTGTCTCTGTATGCCACCAGAATAGACTTTCAGCTTTAATTCAAGGGATTGAACAAAAATGTCATGAGAAAATGTTTAATAATTGCCATCATTTTTATACACAGTCCTCCTACTTTCAGGGGCTCAAATGTAATTGGACAAATGAATATAACCACAAATAAATGTAAATGTTTTGATATTGTTGAGAATCCTTTGCATGTAGGCAACGCCTCAAGTCTGGAATCCATAGCCATCACCAAAGACTTGGTTTCCTCTTTTGTAATGCATTGCCAGGCATTTATTGCAGCTATCTTCAGTTGGTGTTTGATTGTGGGTCTTTATGTTTTTAGTACCATCACACTGCCTTGTTCGTGTGTAAAACTCACCATGTTTTATGGATGATGTTGTATGCTTTAGATTGTGAGCTGTTCCAAGCCTTCTCCATACTTTTTTTTACTTCCCGTCATTCTGGCACAGGCTGATTTTAGATTCATCCATCCTAAAGAATGCTTTTTCAGAACTGGGCTGGACTTTTTTTTTTTAGATGTTTTTTGGCAAAGTCGCATCTGGCCTTATCTATTCTTGAGCTTTATGAATACTGTATTTGCTCTCGAGAATTCTTCTCTTAATTTTAGACTTTGACAATGACAAACTTACTTCCTGGAGAGTGTTCTTCACTTGGCTGGATGTTGTGAAGAGTGGTTTTTTTTACCATGGAGAGGATCTTGTGTCCATCAGCATTGAGGACCGTTCATCAGTGTTGTTTTCTGTCGAAGGCCTTTTTATATTGAACTCACCACTGCATTCTTTTTTTCTCAGATTGTACCAAACTGTTGATTTGGCTACTCTATCTATGTTCCTGCTATCTCTCTGATGGATTTGAAGCCTAACAATGGTCTGTTTCACTTGAATGGGAAGGTGCTTTGATGTGGGTTCACAGGAATAGCTTCCAAATGTAAATGCCACACTTAAAAACAACTCCACACCTTTTACTTGCATTAAGTCCATGGAATGTCCATAAAACAGGAAAACACAACGTGTGTGTGTATGTGTGAGACCTGACATATGATTGGCAGGTTTGTCTTTAGAGAGGTTTAAGGTAAAGGCTGACTGCAGCTGAAGGGAGCTAGTTCCCACAACTAATGGTTGCAATCTGCTGGAAGCTCAAATTTCAAGTGGGTTTTCAGGCCTGGGCCAGGTGAAGAAACACAATTGGCTGTGATTCGAAGTAGGTTAGCTAGTTATGGGAACAATTTCCTCTTAATCACTTAATTGTTTGCTGTGCGGATTGGGAACAAGTAGACTGATCTCTTATCTACTGAAACTTTTTAAATGAAGTGTATTCTTTGTCTTCCTCAATAAAACGCAAATTCATCTTCAAGCTAGCAAATGCTTACAAATACGGCAAGAGCAAATAAAAGCCGGTTTTCCAATTGGGAAATTGGAGAGTGTTGTTATATGCCTTAAATTAGATTAAAATTAAATTAATGTCACTACAAATCATTCTTGTGTAATGCTGAGCTTAGTTGTATGTGGACTTACTGTACATTAACGTTCAGCCATGCAGGTGCGTTAGCCTGAAGCTACTATTAACTTCAGGACAGCTATGAGCTATGTTGGATTAGTTTCTTCACACTGGCATGGGGACTAAGGGTTGGCTAAGAATGTGAAACAGGCGTATAATTAAACTGTGCTTATGCGGTCAGACATTGAAGCTAATGAGAACTTCTCATCATTGATGGGGTGAAAATTTGGACTACATGACTGGTTTCAAGTCATCTCAGCTTGATTTGCTTTGGAATGTAGAGCATGCAGGCGTTGCGTTCCTCAGAGGTGTCACTGTTGTGATGCTTCTGTTGGATTATTTATGTTTTTGTTGTACCAGATTTTTCCAGCCAAGTGAGCATAAGTATTTTTACGGCGCCCGCTTTCTCCGCAAAGCAATAGAATTATTCCTTGTACATTGCAACTTTATTTCTCATAATTGTGACTTAATTTATATCAATTGAAAATGTATTCCTTGCTGAGTGGTTTCATATTTAGCTAATTTGTTTGCATATGTTTCAGTCCTTGCATGCAGAATGCATTTTCTATTTAAAAAACATTTGCTTTATTCGTGGTTACAGGTTGTACCCATTGAGGAAACTGCATGGTCAAAATTGCTCATTTGGTCAATAAGGTAATAGTTTAATTTTTTTTTTTTACTAACATGTAGTTAAACTGATAACAACTGCATATTTTATTTAGCTTTTACTTAGTTGCATTTAATGTAATAATTCTTTGAAGTCTACAGTTTTATAATGTGAATTAGAGTTATGGCCGTTGACGTGTGTCTTCTAAGCATGATTTATATGAGCCAGAGCTTAATGATAAATTAAATTAAAAATGACTTTAAAAATGATTTGTTAAATATTATATGTACAAATTTGGTGATTTTATCTGTATAATGACAGGTTTTACTTTCATGAAGCTTTTGAGACGCACATTACGGAACTGACTCTGGTTGTGTGAGTATTTATATCACCCATATAAAAACTGCATTTATTTATAGTTGATAACTCTGCATGTGATGTGTTCATCGACAAACTTTTTAGACAACTGATCTCAAAACAGGAACGTCAGCTATTGGATTAAATGGATTAATATATTTATGAAGTATTTTGTGTAGTGAAATAGCAAACAAATTGTAAGTGGTTTCTGTTGTTGGAGGCTCCAGCTACAAGCCGAGCTGCTGGAGTCTAGGTCACTAGTTCAGGTCCTTGTCACCTGGAGTAGCGCTCTTATCTGAGCTGTTTTGTCAGATCCTGTCATGACATCTGTGCTCCTATTGGCTGCAATTTAACCTGAAACATGTTGGCATCAGCCTGCCAGAGGTACAGCGAAGGCAGAGGGATAGATGAAGGAAGAGAGTGGAAGGGAGGAAGATTGGAGGAGAAAGAGCAACTGTAAAGACGAGACTGCAGATAAGGAAAAAAGCAGGGCCGCTAGGGAATTTGCGATTAGTCTGAATTAAGAGTTTGTATTATGTTTTACATATCAGTGATGGTTGGATTTATTGTGGCTCATTATGAAAGATGCAAGGTACTATTTTGAGTCCTGAAGGCAAGATGGCTGCCAAAGTGATTACTAGTCAGTTCTAATTAAATAAAAGGCATGAATGAGTTAAAAAGACTTGTTCCATGCATTATGTTCTTAGCCTTTTTTACAGTGTTACTTAAGTAAGCACATGCTGGATCAGATAGTTTCAGTACAAATTAATAATTTGCTAGGTGGTTTGAACCAATTTATTGACTTTATTTTAGTATTAAGTGTTCGATAAATTGACAGATGCTATTTCCCCATTCCAATCTAACTTTGTGCCTTTAACCACCTATAAAAACGACATAACATTGCTTTTAAAATTATTATCTGTTGCATTTTCAAGAAACGTTAGTCTTCTGTGGTAGTGGCATCCTCTCTCAACCAAAATGATTCTACATGATACATTGATTCAGACATTTTGAATAATCATTCATAGTGCATATGCTTTATTTCAAGCTTTTGCAGGTCTTTGAACTGAAATGTTGAGGAGGTTAATGTGTTTGGTTTTTTTTTTTTTTTGGGGGGGGGGGGGGGTGTTGCTTTTCATGCAAAGTAGAACTTTAAGTGAACCAAAATGCTTTACTCGGAAGCAAATGTTCACAGTATTATGTAAACAGAAAAAAATAACTGAGCTAGTCTATAAAAATCGGTAGACAGAAGTTGTCTTTTAGATAGTCACTGTAAATATTCTGCTAACTATAAATAACTCTGCAACCAAATATCAACTAACTCCCATTAGAGTATTAGCAAATTGTTAGGGTGAGTAGAATAAGTTGACGTAGTTTAAGTTACTTATTATCAGTAGAACGTCTGTTGTCCGTTGGGGTCCATCAAAATGTGCTATGATATGTTACTAGTGTCTGATTTCATAAATAGTTTGTTTCTGAATAAAAAAATGTTGACACAATGTAACATACTTGCTCTGGCGTTAGTTTTGGATGAAGAGATGTGCTTTTTATTGTTGTTCAAGCAGAATGTGACTGACGGTTGATCCTCCTCCACTGTGATTGGACGGCTGAGTAAAGAGTGACAGTGATGAGCGCAGAAAAACGTCATGCTGCTGCAGTTTTAAAAAAACGTGGCAGTCCGATTGAAAACAATTAGATAAATACACTAGCCTCAGGGAAAAAAAAAACTTTGGTGGACACAGCCTTAGTAGATATTAAGCCGACAGACTACTAAAACTGTAATAGTTGGTAGTTGACATTTAGATGCAAAGTTACTTATAGTTAGTAGAATGTCTGAAGTGGACTATCGAAGTGTTAAGTGTCATTTTTGGCATGTTTACTTCAATGTGAGTGAAAAAAATTGACAAATTAGCATTTGAAAAGGTCACAGGGCAAGTCTTTCTAGCGAGTAAATGTAACGTGACATTAACCAAAATGATAAAGTCTCTGAAAGGATCATCAAGTGATTATATTAGCATTACTAAAAACTGTAAGTGCTTTTATTTTCAAGTATCAGTTGTGTAAAAACCTTTTTAGTCTAGGATTGGTGGGCATGTGACTGAATTTATTGTTATCAGCATCCCAGGCATCATCCGCCCCCCTCTTGTCCGTATTCAGAGGGGGAAGTCCAAAGGTGGAATTTTGATCCAGGCCATAGAGTGCCATAGCCAGGAGCAATTCCTGCTTTGTCTCCACTGGCATTCGACTTAAAAATAACTTTCCCACAGTTTGTGTCTCGTACAGATATGGGCCGGTGCAGGCCAAGCTGTTTTGTTGGATGGAAGCTTTGGGGTTTTGCTCAGGGGGTGTGGGGAGCCCCTTTGGTATGTGACTCAAATATAAATTCCCATTAGACAATCATCTGATAGTTTAACTCAAATACTTTTTTGACATACAAAGTAAGGCTGTGATATGTGAGTCGGCACTTACAGTTCGAAAATGGGAATGAGCAGTCACTAGTAGCAATGCAAGTGTCACGCCTTTCCAAAATAATTATTGTTATATATTGTCTGCATTTAGTTTAGTAGTCCCATAATGGAAAAGAGTGCAGTTCAACGCTGTCTTATGCTTTAGCACAGTCTGTTGCAGCTTTCTCAAACAGACGCCATGACCGTACGCGTTTTAAACGCATAGAGAATTGTGTGGAACTAATGATGCTGTGTCTACATCAGATTCAACACCATATCATATTTCACAACAGGAGATAAGAGCACTGCTGTGCGTTTTTGTCAAAAATAATAAGGTGACTAGTACTAGTAGTTTGTGTTTATTTGTGTATTTACTTTTAAATTTTTTTTTTTTTTTTTGGTATACATTGTAGATGATTTTTTACAGTGACATATATTTCAAGTTTTAGGTTTTTAAATATATTCATGAGGGATCAATCTGACCATTCAAATTTAAATTATATGAAATCTGAAAATATATTTATAATTTACTTTTATTTAATCATAGTTATTAATATATATTGAGTATTTACATTTAAATAACTTTTTATCGAGATTTACAAAATTCTAACTTTTATATTTAGGATTTGTAAATATACATTAAGATTTAAAATAATTGATTTCTTGTTATAATATTTATTATATATATATGTGTGTGTGTAATTATACAAATATATATATTATATATAATTAGTTCAAATATAAAAAAAAACTTATGTGCACAAAAATATTGTTGCAATTTTCCTCTGTTTACACAAAAGCCTACAATAATGACTTTAAAATGAGCTTTTTTGTGCGTCTCTAGTGGCGGATCAAGCAGTGACCATCAGGTCCAAACCCCACAGGTAGCCTTTCAGAGAGGTTGTATAGAGATGTACCAGAGCACAGATAATAAGTATTGATCACCGAAGAATGTACCTTATTGTTATAGAAAGATTGTTCACAGCCAGGCATAAAGAGTAACACTACTTCAAAAAAAGGGTGTCTGTGTAAGTAGGTCCGCCTTCTATTTTGTGGAAGATTTTTGAGCCCCATTGTAAGCTGAGGATGATTTTAAATGTGTGGCTAAGATAAACTTTCCCATTGTCATTAATGAGGAGGGCTAATACTGAGTGACAAGTGCATTTGGAGAGGGAGAAAAAAGAGCCGTTAAATTTGTCAAAGCAGATCATTTCAACTGAGCAAACTTAAGGCCTTTGGGGGGTGTTTTTTATTCTCATGAAGCCGTAGCCTTGAACCATTTTCAGAACATACAGAAAAAGCAGAGAAATGCTGGAAGAATCCTGTCTATTTTTGCTGTGTCAAGAGAAATTAGTTTTCCAGATCATTTTGGCCCTGCTGAAATCTGCTGGGCCCGAGGTGTATACCTTTTTGTCCCATGGACCCTGTACACAGTTTTGAGGTTCTCAGAAGCAGAGGTCATCATAGTTGGCGTAAACTTCCATAGTGGTGAACAAGAGATGATGGCAAATATAATTTTGCTCCAATAACAAAAGAAAAAAATGATGGATTTTTCACGACTTTCCATCAAAGTAATGATGTGAAATTTGTTGTCACTCCTTCAGCACATTAATTCATATTTTGTAATTTACTACCAAGGTAATATAACACAAAGTATTGCATTTTAAAACAGTGTTGAGGAAAGTTCATTTTAAAAGTAATACAAAATTGTGTTACCTCCTAAAAAAGTAACTAATTTCATGGAATGCATTACATTACTTTTGCGTTACTTTTTCTCATCTCGGCTGGGCTGTTTGTAAGTTATATTTCTGTTAAATGTAAAGGCTCTTTCACACCAAAATGGACATTAAGAAGCCTCAGGTTGAAGGAAATGCAAATTCACACTTGTGCACAGCTGTATGTTCACTTTTAGTCTATGACTAGTCTATATTAACCACACAACAATCTCAACATGGGGACAGGAGAGATGCCAGTCAATAAATGGGAAAACAAAGTAACTTGCGTTACTAATTTGAAAAAGTAAGTCAGATATTTTGTTGTAAATTTACTTGAAAAAACGTAACCTGATTACATAACTTGTGTTACTTGTAATGTGTTACCCCAACACTGGTTATAAATATATAATAACTTTTTTATTTGTGATAACTGTGGTAACTTGTCATCACAGTCTGTTTGGTCTCTTGTTAACCCTTCTTATGAATAGTCAAACTGTCATTTCTCATGAACCCTTGTGAAGCAGGAAACGGAAGTTTTTTCTACATGCTAATGTGTAAATTATTATTTGATGTGTAATCCTAACCTGCGGGTGAATAGACTGAGAGGATAAATTTGCCCATACCGTTCCTGGAGACCATTTTTTAAATTTCCGTTTTACTTCTTAACTCACCCCCTGTGGCACCTCTGACACTTTTCTCTAGTCTATGCTAGTCGAGCCACAACAGATGCTAATGCAAAAGCCACTGTGTCCCTTTTAGCATCTCTCTGCCACATTTCCACAGCTCCCAAGTCTCTGCTCTTAATTCAATCTTTTAGACTATTCATGTGATAGCTATCTGAGGAGTGCTACTAGAGACTTCTTGCAAGCAAGCCATTCCCTTTTCATGATGGAACCCATCACTTTTAGACCTCACCAATATTAAAATAAGATGTCTTATCTAATCTCCGCCTTACAAACCAAACAGAAATTCTTTCCAAATCAACCCCAGTGGTACTTTTTCAAACATGTCGCCTTAGCTCTCATTCCACAGCTTTGAAAATTGATGCCTATTTGGCAGATGCCAAAGCTCTTAGCCGACACATTGCGCAAGAAAATATGACAGGTCTTAATTATCAGTAATGAAGCAGGAATAAGCTGCACACTTAGATATAATATTCTAAACGACCTTTCTGGGGCTAGGAGTGATGATTAAAGGTATCCGTTTCATGAATCATGCCTCATTTAGTCGCTAGTCTTTTGTGTTGGCTAATGAGCGCAGGGCGACGTTTTTAAGTTGGACGTGTAAATGGTTCGAAAGTGTAAAAGCTGATTAAACTGATTTAGTGTCTTGAGACCGGCCGAACATTACTTTAGTTTAGAGCAAGCTGCTAGCCGTCTTTATCACAGGTTTCTTATAGAGCTGATAAAGACTTTGCTGTCTCATGCTGTTTATTTTATTAGCATACTCAGAGATTAGCATGGGCTAGGGAGAAAAAAAATATACTTAGCTCTTTTACTTTTCTGCTCTTAACTGTTTTCATGTAATGACAGTCTTTAAATGCAAAGAAAATGTATTATTATTGTGGAACGTACACCCGACTCAGAGGTATGAGTTTCCCAGGTGTAGTTGAAGACACAATCAGTACATTATAGCACATTCAAGTCATGTTAGAATAACTGTCTGTGTCTTTTGTCAAAGTACAGTTGAAAACCTTGCTGTACTTTTGTAGAAAAGATACATCGCCAATGTGATCATACCAAAGTGATCTGAACGCACCTGACATCGTAATTACGACTATCGAGCTCTTTAATACGACCTTTCCAATAAGACTTCCAATGCACAGTTAGTTTAGATAGGTTAAGCTTCCAAATTTCTTAGTTTAAAAAAAAGTTTGAAGTTTAAAGCTACGGACGCTTGTATCCCCTACAGTATAAAAAATCAAAAGGAGAATTACTGTCCCGAGTTATAAAGTCAGAATTGCGAGTTTGGCTTTATTTCTCGCAATTCCTTTGTTTCTCACAATTCTGAATGTATTTCTTGAAATTCCGAGTTTGAACTCACAATTACGAGTTGTAAAATGAGAGATAATGTCACAGAAAAATGTGAGATAAAAAGCCGAAAAAATGATCCATCTTTTAAACAAGTTTCCATTTAAAGCAGAAACACTAAATACGCATAAAAACTGTTCCAAAACGAGAAGACGTGGGATGTTACATGACTGTTAGCAAACTTGCTGAAACTCTTTGAGGTCTGGAGGCTTGAGTGTGGGGCTGTGCTGTAAAATACCTTCTAACCACCCCCATCAGCCCCAGCTGCCTCCACATGAAGATGCCAAAGGGTTCAGCTGTAGCTTTGGGTAACCAGAATGAAGCTTCACAAAACTCTTGGTAGTTGCGCGCAACTTACTGACTGTAACGAGTATGTGGTCTTTTTCTATGTATTTTATATACAGAAGATAAGGATACATAAGTTTACTTTTAGGTCTTTCTCCTTTGCATTGTAAAAATACAACTTTTATGTAGCAGTGCGTCAACTCCCCTAGAATACAAAGCATCAAAATATGCTTTGGTAATATAGTATTCATTCATTTTGTGGCAGAACAATGTTGTTTTTCATTACTGGAAAACACTAGCTGAACAATTAAGCCTGCGTTGATTAAGATGTAAATTCTTTTTAATTAGAATGTAAATTCTTACATTTATATGAAGACATCAACTGTCAACGTTCCATGTGATATGTTTTTTTGTTTTTTTTGTTCAGCCCACCGCCTGAATGAAGCTTTCATCGTTCATTTACGATGCTAAAACAATTTTGCTCTCCCTTTTGTTCCTCGATTCCTGCGTTCCCTTTTGACATTACTTTTGTTTGTATTGGCGTTCGCATCCCATGCAGTAGTGCCTTGGGACTCCAAGGAAATTTGGAATGAAAATTGAGTTCATTCAGTGTGCACCAATTACTTCTGCTGAATATTTCTCAATGCAAATCAAGCCTGTGCTCATGAAAGGTCCACATGTATTTGAAATAATTAATTTTCTTCTCTTTGGGAAGCTCGCAACACAGCTTCTAATGTTTTATTGTGTCTTTATGCATTGTAAACGTGCGCACACACAAACTTATTCATTGACAGCCATGTCAATATTTCTTTTGTCTGTCAATTTCATTTCCGTTGTTAATTGTGGGCTGTATATCATAAAGTAAATGTTAAATACAACGAGCAAAATTGGCTATCTTAGATCATCTGGGGATGGGGGACGGTTTTAGCCAGATCAGGATTATTTGGCTAAATTAATGGATGTTGGCTGTCTCAGGGTTTGTTTTGTTGAGCTGCGGTCCACGTGTTTAAGACAGAGAGTGGGGAGTTGGTGTTGACTCCCTGGCTGAACCCTGGGCCCATGCTGGAGAAGGAGAGCCCCGGGGCGGACGACCCGATCAGGGTTAATCTGGGCTGGGGCCTGCCTCTAAGCCTTCTGGAGCTGACTGGGTGAGAGCCAGAGGCGTCCTCTCTTACTTTCACTATGTATATGTGGCCTTATTTTTTGAAGCTATATTAATGTCTGTGTGTGTTATATGAAATTTTTCTGTCTCTGTTTTTAATGTCCAGATCCTCGGATGGATGGGATGTTGGGTAAAAGGATGGATGGATTGTTTGTTGGATTTTTTTTCTTAGATATTGGTAAAAGAATGGATGGATGGATTGAATATTGGAAATTGGATATTGAATGGATGGATTGGTGGTTGGATTTTTTTTTCTTAAATATCAGATAAAATAATGGATGGATGGATTTTTCTGGGTAATTGGGTAAAAGGATGGTTGGGTGGATGGGTAAACAGTAATGTTATGTAGCAGTAATGTAATGTTGCTTTCACTGATTCATTTCCTCATATTTTAAAATCAGACTTTTGATGACCACGTTCCTCTTTATGCTACCCACTGCAGTTTATCTGATCTCATTCGTTTGGTTGAGGGTGTTGTAGTCTCTCATTACTTTTTTCTGCGTGTGTGTGTGTTTGAATGTGGCACAACCTTGCTCTTGCTCTTCCAAATCCTTCTCTGGCCCCTCTAAGCTAACTTGTTGACTAACAAGTTGTGGCTCTTTTCTCCTCTCGGCACTTGGTTCAAGACAACTACTTGAGACGAGAGGGGAACATTTATCCTAGAGGCCACTTGTGGCTACTCAAGCAGAAAGCAGTAACGCACGCTCTCTCTCTCTCTCATTCTCTCTCTCTCTCTCACTGGCTTGCTCTCTCTTTCCATCTCTCTCCGTAGCATTCCACATTTTTAATGAGTTGCTTCACAAACACTCTAGGGCCGCCTATTCTATCACTAGTACTGGCTAAAAGGGGATTTGTCCTAATTAAGAAGGCTGGACATGTATGTGATAGCCCACAGTGCTCACACATTACTTTTTAATCACCTTTAGTTTGCAAAACTTTGAGAAGCCAATTATGACCAGAATTTGTTGTTATTTTTTTAATTTTGCATTTTAATCTTTTTTTAGTTTGTTTGTTTTTCAGGTTTAATAGCGTCCCGACAACATTCCTTGTTTTTTTCCCCATACATTTTGCCACAAACTGAACTTATAGGCAAGTGGAAAAGCATTTTCTTTTTCTCCCTCTCTCTTTCTGTCAAATTCAGCTTTCAAAGAGCTTTTTGTTTCAAAGTTTTTCAAGTCTCTTGAAGTGAGATTACCCCTTCTTGTTTGTATTTGTGTCTTTCTCTCTCCCTCCATGAAAAGAAGCGGTCCCTCATCTGTCCCTCCGCAATTACCCCATGGTACTCCTCCATGCATGCGACAACGCTTTTGAAATGGCCCTCTTTTCTCTTTTCGAGCTATATTTCATTGTTGACGCTAGTGGGCTGTGTCTATGTATTTAGAGGGTAATTGGTGGGAGATACAAGGAGCCAGTGAAGTACATCCACTTATCTCACTTCTCTTTTTTAGCCCGCCCGAGCATCTCGGTGAGCAGCACAAAATGCCCATAATGTCTGTTTTATACCTAGGTGGACAAACACAATCAAGGGCTGGTTCGGCATTGTCCCCATCGCTGTTTGAAATAGTCTCCGAGTGCATCATTTGTGCCAGGGCTGGCTGCGGGCCCTCCAAGACGCCAACCTTTTGAAAACCCCCTCCCTCCCATCACTGAATGGCATAATCTAATGATTTCACTTACACCTCCCTTATTTAACACTGTCATGGAAAGCAAGGAATCAGCCATTTATAATTTACATGTCATTTGCTGCCTCATATTGTGTGAAATTTAATTACGGCCCCGCTCCGATTGTGGCCGGTGCTCGTTTGTCTCTGGCGGGGCTCACAATGCGGCATTGATGTGAGCCGGGGCGGCGCTGGCTGTGTCTCTTTTTATCTCATCACCTTCTGCTGTAGCCTTCAAGTCTGCTTGGTCCCTTCCTTTCAGTCCTTTGTGAGGAAAATGAGAGAAGTTGACCCCTCATTTTCATTTAAAAATCCAAGGGCCATCATATAAAAGATTCACGTTCTTTTGAAAGGATCCTATTCAGGGCTTTTAGTACAATGGAATAAACTGATATTTTTTGCGCAGAAAGCGATTAACGCTCTTAATTGTACCGTGAAGATTTTTCGAAACTTTTGACTATGAGAGAAAGCGGCTAGTCACAGGTGCTTGACTAACTAGCGCAGACGTTGTTCGACGTGCAGTGACGTCACCTTTGTGTGTGTTTATGCGAAGGAAAAGGAGGAAACTTCAAGGGAATGGGAGGGTTTCTTTTCGGGCTCAAGCCTTCGGAATCTCTAATGGCTTATTATTCAACATTTTAGTCAGTTTCTGAAAGTTTCCTTTAAATCAAAGGCGCCGCCACGCTGTAATTGCAGCCTGCTCGGCCTCCTGCGGAGCGATTCATATGACTGTAATCCACCTGACAACTCAGACTCTGCTTTGAGCTGGCAGCCGGCCCGTTTCTCAGCCAAACACTAAAGTCTGAATTAGGAGGATGAAGAGGATAATTATTAGATTCAGAAACAGTTTCCCAGCAAAGAAAACTGTTATTCACGGCTGGGAAATGTGCTTATGACATTCATTGTAAAGACTGGTTTTGGGCTTTGGTGTATGATGTTGCAGTGAGGAGAGGTTTACTGAAAACAGCAAGCTGGAACGCTAATGGCCGAGGCCTTTGTAAAAGAGCGTTGAGAGATGCAGAAAGGGAGAGAGAAAAAGGGTGAAGGAGCGTTGCTTGGGGTTGGATTACAAATCAAAGATTGCTGAAGTGGAATAACTGCATTCCACTGAGTTTTTGATGCTCGCACATCCATTTCTCAAAATACTTCGCAACATTTTTACTCATCCTGCACCAACCATTGGTTCACTGTATTTTTGTTAAGGAACTTTGATTCAGAGTCACATAGATTATTTATTTGCAATGGCAGAAGTTGCATACTTCGTGAAATTAAGTGAAATTTCTGTGCAAACAAATGACTGTTTCCAAGCAGGTTTCCTGAAGTAACACTTCCATAGTTTGTGATTGGATGGCCAAACAGATACACTACCGGTCAAACGTTTTAGAACACCCCAATTTTTCCAGTTTTTATTGAAATTTAAGCAGTTCAAGTGCAGTGAATAACCTGAAATGGTACAAAGGTAAGCGGTAAACTGCCAGAGGTTAAAAAAAAAAAATGTTTAGGTTACCAAAAACTGAAAAATAATGGACATTTCAGAGTTATACAAAAAGGCCTTTTTCAGGGAACAAGTAATGGGTTAACAACTTACAGCTGTTCTGCAGCAATGGAAGTAAATTAAGCCTTGAAAGTTGATGCTAACAATTCCTACAGGTGTCCCAACTTTTGTTGATTCCTTACAAAACCTCTGTCTGTATAAAAGCAGTGTTGGAACAGACTGTGCTACTACACCCTCTTAAGCATTATTTGGACAGTGTTGTACTGCAGGAAGGAGTATATTGCTCTCATAAAGGCAATTAACAAAGGAAGACAGACAGACCATTATAACCCTTAAAAGTGTAGGTTTTTTCTTTGGAGAAATTGTGAAGAAAGCCAAGGTGTCAGTGAGTACAGTTTCCTATACCATCAAAAGGCATTTGGAAACTGGAGGAAACTCTGACAGGAAGAGGTCTGGCAGACTCAAAGCCACAACAGAATCAGAAGACAAGTTTCTGAGAGTCAACAGCTTGCGTGATAGGCGGCTGGTCGAAGTAAGCAAGTCTCAGTTTCAACTCTGAAGAGAAGACTTAGAGCTGCAGTTTTGACAGGTCATGTGGCAGTAAGAAAGCCATTGCTAAGATGGCAAAATAAGAAAAAGAGGCTTGCCTGAGCCATGAAGCACCGCCAGTGGACTACTGAAGACTGGAAGAAGGTGTTATGGACTGATGAATCGAAATTTGAAATCTTCGGTTCATCACGCAGAGTTTTTGTACGCCGTCGAGTAGGCGAAAGGATGGTTCCTCGGTGTGTGACACCAACTGTCAAACATGGAGGAGGAAGCGTCATGGTCTGGGGCTCTTTTGCTGGATCCAGAGTCGGCGACTTGCACAGAGTGAGTGGCACCCTGAACCAAAACTGCTTCCACAGCATTTTGCAGCGCCATGCAATACCCTCTGGTATACGCCTAGTTGGTCAGGGGCTCATCTTACAGCAAGATAATGACCCAAAACATACCTCCAGGTTATGTCAGAACTACCTTAGAAGAAAAGAACAAGATGGTAGGCTTCAAATCATGGAATGGCCAGCACAGTCTCCAGACTTAAACCCCATCGAGCTGGTTTGGGATGAACTGGACAGAAGGGTGAAAGCAAAGCAACTCATTTGTGGGTGCAACACATTTGTGGGAACTTCTGCAACAGTGTTGGGAAGAACTTTCCGAACAATATTTGATTTCCATTGTAGAAATAATGCCACGAGTGTGTTCGGCTGTTATATCTGCAAAAGGTGGCTACTTTGATGAGTCAAAAATTTTGATTAAATTTTGTTAAACAAAATGATTCCATGATTTCTTTTTTATCTCCAATTGTTTATTATTTCTATGCTTTAATTTCAGAGTACATTGAGACATTAAACTGCGTAAATTTCAATAAAAAACAAAAAAATGGAGGCATTCTAAAACTTTTGACCGGTAGTGTAGCTCCGCCCATAACTCACGCCATTGTTTGAGCCACTGTTGCTATGTTGTGGCTTGTCAGATGTTTTTACAAACAGAGCAAAGTTTTGATAGCACCACTGTGTTTACACTAGAGTTCAAAGGTTTGAGGTCAGAATGTTTTTTTTTTTCCTTAACAAATTAATTTTTTTTTATCAAGAATGCATTAAACTGATTGTGAGTGACAGTAAAGACATTTATATAGTAATAATATAATAATAATGCTATTCTTTTGAACTTTCTTTTTATCAAAGCATTCTTTTAAAAAATGCATCAGTTTCCACAAAAATATTAAGCATCACAACTGTTTTCAACATTGATAATAATAAGAAATGTTTCTTGAGCAAAAAATCAGCATTAGAATGAATTCTGTAGGATCATGTGACACTGAAGACTGGATTAATGATGCTGAAAATTCAGCTCTGACAAGAATAAATTAATTATATTTATAATTATATTAAAATGGAAAACAGTTGTTTTAAATTAGGAAAATATTTTACTATATTGTGATAAACTTTGTGAGCATCATTGAAAAAAAGGAAACATTAAAAAAAACTCAAACAAAAAAAATGATAGCAAATGGTTGAATGGTTGTGTAACTGTTGACATTAGGCAACAATACGAGAACGTATTTTAATGGAAAAATGGCATTATCTACACAATGTATCATCTTGAGTGAAAATCTGGGGAAGTGACACATTGGCAGTTTATTCTTGACAATGTATGTAATGATTTTAGAGCCTCAGACAGTAAAAACAATGCTTATTGGTTTTTCCAATTGTAAAAAAATAAGCATTAAGGCATTAAACACCATTCATTTCTTATGCAGAATCTCATAAATGAAGTGTCATGCCAGTAACTTGAAATATTCTTTGGGCAGCAAGCCATTTTACAGTGATTGTACGCAACAAATGGCAGTCAAAATGGGACACTGTAAATGTGTTTTCTGTATGTGCTGGAGGGTTTGTATGTGGGAAACATGTCACAATCACTTTGATGTCTAGTCACCAATCCCTGCAGGAATTTACTAGTTTAAATGTTTAGAAATTGTCTAGGTTATGATAAAAATGAATGCTGTTTTCCTTTAAACTATTTATGATAATGCTTTAGCAATACCAGCTAAATCAGGCATTATCATGAAAACGAAATGTTAAATGGTATTTTTGTCTGGTGAGGATAGTGATACTGTGAATATATTACTCAGAAGGCCATTGTTTGGCCTCATCTGGTTAAAGTTATTAAACAATAGGCTGTGAAAGGGAAAGGGCGGTTACTAGTATGTTAGCTTCTGTGTTGCCTAAGTACTTTGTTCAGATGCCTTTAAATAGACAATTACTGCTTTGCAGTTGTCAGATATAGATTACACATGCTTTCAGAAGTATATTATAATACTTACTGTCTCCTAACATTGGCCGGTTGCATAAACTGCTAAGACTAGTCTTACAAGTTAGTCATCACATTTTTTCTTTAGACTGTTTGTGAGTTTTAAGGCAGTTACATAAAAAACGGAGCTTTGTCTAATTTGATGCTAAAAAGAAAGTACTTGTACTTAAAGGGACAAAAAATTCACCCAAAAAATTATCCCATGATTTACTCACCTTCAAGCCATCTTCTTTCAGATAAACACAATTAAAGATATATTGAAAAATATCTTGGCTCTCCCAAGCTTTATAATGGTAGTGAACGGGGGGCCTGGTTTTAAGCAAACCGAAAATGCATCCATCCATCATAAATATAATCCATACGGCTCCAGGAGGCTAAAAAAGGCCCTCTGATGTGAAGATATGTCTTTTC
>CM074290.1:13306973-13366973 GCA_037194245.1 Opsariichthys bidens | reverse complement strand
TCATATGCCGGGCTCTATGGAAGCTTGTTTCTGCCACTAAATAAAAAAGATAATTGGGACTTCTTTTTTTTGCTGCTTTTCTCAGAATTGCAAGATATAAACTTGCAATTATGAGAAATAAAGTCAGAATTGCGAGTTATAAACTAACAAACACTTCATAAACTCACAATTCTGTCTTTTTCCCTCACAGTTGCAAAATATAAATTCTCAATTCTGACTTTTCTCAGGATTGTGAGTTTATATCACAAAATTCTGGAGAAAAAAAGTCAGAACTGCGAGATAAAAAGTCGCAATTACTTTTTTTACATTTTTTTCAGTGACGGAAACAAGCTTTCATAGGGCTCTATAAAGATAGGCAAGCAGAAAGATGGAAGGAAAAACAAATAAAATGGAATTGGTTTAAGACTCAAACCAGCATTTCCATTACAGCAGCACAGCTTGTTTTTCATGAGTATTACCCACTGCACCACTGCACTAACATGCTCATATATCTTGAATCTATCTACACATTGACTTTGTGATTTCACATCTGATACAGTATTGTCTGCATATTTCAATTAATGCAATTGAAAACTGCAAATTGCTAAAACTGCTAAAAGTTTACTTATAACTTGTCTTAAAATGCTAATGTCTGAATTTAGCCTTATAAGTCCTCACTAGCTTGATTTTTGTGTGAAAAATGTCCCAGGAACACAAGAAAATGACACAAATTAGCACCTAATACTTGTGTCATTAGTGACTCCAGCCAGAGCTTTGGAATTCCTTTGATGCTGTTCTTATGGTAAGGACTGTTTGGCTAATCTCTGTTTGAGGAAATCATGGTATTTGGGTCACAAATTATTCACTCACATTACTGATATAAACACTGTTAAACTGCACAAAGTTGTTAGCGTGGAACTCCCTGATCGCCCGCTAACATGCAATCCTCACGCTCCTGCAGTGCTTTTGTTGAGGGATTTGTTTATGTCAAGACCATAAACACGTGTTCAGGACAATGCACTGCTGAATCACCAATAGTGTGAAGATAAAGTTACTTTCTAGTGAGATTTGGGCCTGAAGTTCTGGCTCTAGTAACGCAACTCATTTGTTGTTGTTAGCTTAGCGGGTTTTGTTATCATGATCTGCTTTTTCAAGCTTTTTCTTCTTCTTTTTATCCTAGTCTGAGTGAGTGTTTAGGGTGGCGAGGGTTATTTGAGAGGAGAGTTGGGTCTTTGCCCCATCCCACAGTTGCAGGTGGGGGGTTACTATACAATAGAGAAGCAGTGCCATGCTGCCACCGCCATGACGGGCTCTGGCTCAGAGGACTGTGCCCTGGTCCAGAAAGACACCGCTTTCTGTCTGTCTCACTGACTGGGGTGTCCTGAGACACTCCAAAAAGAGGAGTCAAGGGTGAGGTGTATAGACTAGACCCCCTTTCCATCTGCTGAGTGTGTGTATTTGTAACTGAGTTTAGCTTGTGAATGAATGTTTACATGTGTCCGTAGTGACGGAAACACAGCTTCTCCTAAATCTATTAAATCATATTATAATTAAATATTATATTATATTATATTATATTAACACTCAAACTCGTTGTGCTCCTCAAACTATTCCAGAACCATTTTTGCTTTGCGGCAGGACGCATTATCCTGCTGAAAGAGGCCACAGCCACCGGGGAATACCGTTTCCATGAAAGGGTGTACATGGTCTACAACAATGCTTAGGTAGGTGGTACGTGTCAAAGTAACATCCACATGGACCCAAGGTTTCCCAGCAGAACATTGCCTAAAACATCACACTGCCGGCTTGCCTTCTTCCCATCGTGCATCCTGGTGCCACGTGTTCCCTGGGTAAGCGACACACACCCAGGTCATCCACGTGATGTAAAAGAAAACGTGATTCATCAGACCCGGCCACCTTCTTCCATTACTCGGTGGTCCAGATCTGATACTCACGTGCCCACTGTTGGCACAGGGGTCAGCATGAGCACCCTGACTGGTCCACAGCTGTGCAGCCCCATATGCAACAAACTGCGATGCACTGTGTGTTCTGACACCTTTCTATCAAAGCCAGCACTAACTTCTTGAGCAATTTGAGCTTCAGTAGCTCATCTGTTTGATCGGACCACAGAGGCCAGCCATATATTTTTTAAGATGTTACATTGCGTTACATTACGCTATGTAATACACTAAAAAATGCTGGGTTGTTTCAACCCAAATTTGGGTCAAATATGGACAAACCCAACTGTTGGATTACGTTTTTAAATAAAATTGTCAAACCGACGGTTGGGTTTGTCCATATTTGACCCATATTTGGGTTGAAACAACCCAGCATTTTTTAGTGTATTGTATTATATTATATTATATTATATTACTCAAATTTATATCATTCAAATTTTAATTAAATTTTTAAATGTTGTAAAAAAGAAAATAATTCTGGGCTAGGACAATTATTGTTCAGCTGCAGTTCAGCAGTGCTGATAGCAAAATGAAATTACATCCATGTTCCTCCATTCTTGTGTGTGTGTGTGGGTATTCCCTACATTACGGGGACCAAATCTCCCCACAGGTATAGTGATACTAGTGAATTTTGTTCTTGTGGGGACATTTTTTTTTTTGGTCCCCATGAGGAAACAAGCTTATAAATCATACAGAATGATCTTTTTTGAAAATCTAAAATAGCAGAACATTTTCTGTGATGGATAGGTTGATGGATAGGTTTAGGGATAGGGGTAGTGTAGAGGGACAGAATATACAGTTTGTACAGTATAAAAACCATTACGCCTATGGAATGTCCCCATAAAAAAATGAAAACACAATATGTGTGTGTGTGTGCAACATTTAGTAACTGTGCATATGTGAGTGTGTCATTCATGCTCAGCGTGTCTGGCCTGTTGTTTCTTCTGCTCTTTTTGCCAGCTGCTGTCACTCATCTGTCCTGCATGTTACAGCATTGACGCTCATCCCACTATCTGTTAAAACCTGACTGGGACCATTCAGCTTTCACGACTGTAATCAACTGTAGGATTTGTAAATGGAGAGGTAATATGATTAAACGCATTTATAGGTACAAAATATTACCGAAATCCTTTCTCTGAAAATTCCACCACTTCAACATAATAAATCTGCACAGAGAGGATGTAAGTGCTCAAGGTCACTGGCTTTCAATGCAATCAGAGCACAATGCTGTATTTAGATAAAGATCATTTCACAGACTCATTTTTTAATTTTACAGTATTTTTATGCACAGTTTTTGGACTTGTGAATTAGGCGCTCATATATAGGTATCATCTCAGTCGCTTTTTGAGAGGACGTTTGACAGAATTCAGCTCGTTCCTCCACTTTAGGTGAGCTGAAGTGTCACTTCACCTGCTGACTCACAAGTGGTGGACCGAGAGGCCTCTCAATAAAGCTTAGCTGTAGTTCATTCAGAGAGCGATAAATAGCAGTATTTGGTCAGCAGAGCTTGTCTCTGCAAGTGGAGGGGTTTGGGGCTTCTGAGGACGTGTGAAGTGGCTATTACTCTAAATTACAAGCTCCAGTATAAAGCACTGGCAGGCAAAGGATACACACACTCATGCAATGCAATACTGAAGCATTACTGCTCAAGTACCAACAGCCACTTGTCTTTCCACCTCTCAGACAGACTGATAACCCTTCTTTACACTTTCTGGAAAACATTATGTGGAATTACGCACAGGGCGTTCATTGGAGAGCTTCCCACTAGACTAATAGCATTTTGATCATTATAAACCTCGTTCAGTGTAATGAGTCTCTCTTTTTTTTTTATCCTTTCTTCTTTTATTTCATTCTTTCTCTCATTATCTATCTTTTTTGAAGCATGCACAAAGGATAATTCAACTAGTCCTAATCCAGACGTTTTATATAAAGTGGGGTATCATTATTGTATTATTTAAAGATGGTTTTAATGAAATACATTTTTCAGATTAAAAAAATTGTTGAACACACACCCACATACACACACACACACACACATATATATATATATATATATATATATATATATATATATATATATATATATATATATATATATATATATATGTATGTATATATGTATGTGTATGTTTATATGTATGTGTGTATATATATATATATGTATGTATTTATAAATATGGGTATTTATATAATAATTTCAATAAATATTTAATGTTTGTAATGAAACATGAATAAAAATATATAAAAATAATAAAATATAATGATTTATATTAATTAATAAATATATGAATTAATAATACATATAAAATTATAATATAAAAATAATAATAATAATAAAAAAATCAAATCATTTTTTTTTACTAGAAATATCCTCATCTTCTCTCTTTCAGCCTGTCTAATTTTGTAAATTATTTATCTTTAATTATGAAAATAATCTATCAGGTTTTTTTTGTTGTTATTAACCATTCTCAGTAGTCTTGCAGACTACAGTACAGACTTACGGAGAGTTTCACTGGTTGGTTTTACTCCTGGATTCTTTTATTCATTTAATTTTTTTTTTCTGTGGCTTTGTCTTTTCGCCTCGTTTCCTTTGTGTTTATCATTTCAAACACAGCTGCATTAACTCTATTGTAGGGGTTTGCTGTGCAGAGACCCTTCAGAGAGATGCTTAGAGTAGAATTATAACAGAGCGCATGCATCTGCAGCCAACAACGGAGCGAAGCATAATTGTGTCCTGTCATATTTAAATGCTCCTCAACTGCGGAAAAGGGACAAAATATCTCCCTCTCTCCAGCCTTTTATTGGTCTTTTTGCCTCCTCACTTCTCATTCTCTCTCTCTCTTTCAGCAGAGATGCAGCTTCAGCCTCTAGTCTTGTCAGAAACAGGCTGGCATTTGAGCGAACAGGCTTTGGCAGAATTCGGTAAGTGCTGGGGCTGAGATGGGGGGCAGCACAGCCATAGGCTAGAAGCACCTGGGTTTCCTCTGCTCCTCTTTAACTGCTTCATGCAAACAAGGCCTGTGCTTTAAACTAGAGCAAACCTCAGCCAGACACACTCGATTAGCACATATAGACCCTGCAAAATAACAGCTTCAAATAACTGCTTCACTACAGATGTATTATGCAATGATCTTACAACCTTGTTCTTATTTATTGGCAATTCATATTTATATATTAAGTTAATTGTATCAATTTTATTTTTTCTTTTATTATTGCTGTTATTTGATTTTATTAATATATATTATTCTTTAACATATTCATTATTTTATTGAATATATATATCAATATTTTATTATTTTATATTTTTTATCCATGTTATGTATTTTATATATTATTTAATTTATTTAATTGTTTTATTTGTATATTTTATTATTTTATCCTTTTATTCATATTTACATTTGTTTTATTTTATTAATGTGTTTTATTGTAAATATTTTATTATATTTTATCATTTAAATATTCTAAAATTAGTGTTAATTTCTTATGTTATTATTATTATTTGATTTGATTAATATATATTATTATTATTTAATATATATATATATATATATATATATATATATATATATATATATATATATATATATATATATATTATATATATAGTTTTATTTTTATTATTTTATATTTTTTAAATATTTTGTTAATATATTTTATTTTAAATATTTTGTTCTATTTTATCACTTTAGTGAATTTTAACCTTTTATTTTGGAGCTTTTTGCCACTTCATAGGGAGAAGGCGGAAAGTGAGGGTAGAGGAAGGGAAAGTGGAATCTGGAAATGTCACAAGCTAGATTTGAACTTGTGTTTCCCAAATGAGCAACACAGCTTACGGCCATGTGCGCAAACCACTAAGTCACGTCTCCGACCCTTAATGGCCTTTTGTCAAGACTGCACTAAAATCCCCTGCAGATGAACCTAAATTAAAGGTCTGTTGTTGTTTGTTCCTCAGCAGGAGAGGGTAAAGTCTTGCCTCACTTTCGATCAGAGGTATCCTCCACCTCTGAAGTCCTCTTGTGACTAAACATACAACCAAATCAACTCAAATTCTCACAGCCATATACATGGAACAGACATATCTGGGGTTTCCATTTCGAAGTGGGTTAAATGTGATTGCTGCAGGCCGAACACGCATCCCATCACAAGTCTCCTTTACATTGTGCTTGGTGGTGTGAAAACATACCCCGACAAGGCTGATTCTGACCAGCTTTCATACATGGATGACTTTGGTTAACTTTTGGTGTGCTATAAAAAAAGAGTTGCCATGCTTTTGTGCAACAAACTTCTTTTTGAATAAAAAGGTTGTAAAAGTTGTTTGACACTGGCGCATTCACTAGACATTTGGAATTTTCAGTTTTAAAAAATACAAATTGCACTTATCAGAACCTCAAATCAGAGGTCATTTCAAACTGTACACAAACACTTCTGCATTTTTACGAATTACATTCTGTATGATTAATAAGCCGTTTTCCTCCAAATTTCCCCCACACGAAGTCAAAAATTACTGACTATCTGTGTGGTCATTTACACAACCAATATTATTTATTTTTAAGGTATAGGCTATCATTTTATTATCATTCTATTTACAATTGATTTTTAATTTGAATTATACAAGTTTTATAGTCATGTTCCACATACTCTATTAGTTAATCAAATACTAATAAATCAGTCAAATTTCCTGGACTGTGTATGATTTTAATTAATGCAGAGCATTAAACTTGACTTGTTGAATTTTGTTGATGCTATCTTGATGTCTATTCATACAACAGTCCTTTAAACCACCAGCTCAAAGTTTCGCTCTCTTCTTTTTGTTGCCTTTTTTATTTGACCGTTCATTCAAACACAACGGTGTTTTGGTTGCCTGAATAATGCGAACTTTTGAAAATGCCGTTCAAAGTGCACGTTTTTGAAAACTTGTCTTGTAAACAACAAAAAAGTAAAGACTAGAAGACAGCTACGACCGGAAGTGAGGCAAAACCTCAGGATAAATAGCAGTAAATTAAATGTGCTACTTATAAAATTGTGTTTTATTATCATCTACACCTTCCCCAACCCTAAACCTACCCTTACAATACTGCAAAAACTGTTATTAAATTAAATAAATGAGTATTAAATGACGCAAAGCTGTATGACGCGAAGCTGTATCCCTTCTAGCCTTTACCCAACAAAAACGCAAATTTGCAAAAAAGGTGATGTCATGCGCATGCGTATTACGTGTTCACGCTATAGGTGCGTAGTGTTGTTTTTTTTTTTTTTGTGTTTTTTTTTGTTTTGTTTTTTTTTTTTTTTACAAAATGTCGCCAACTACTGGCCTGGCAGCATGAAACAGCATAGTTCTAGCGAATCCGTGTGAAGAGAAAGGACGCAAACGAAAACTTTTTAGTGCATCGTTGTTGTGCAAACTTACCCTTTGATGATTGCCATTTCAATTTAGTTATAGCCTATTATTTTATATAGGGCAGCTGTACACACATTATATACATTTTCCAGACTACTGTATCATTTTGTCTAGTTGTTTGTCTTACTGTGTCTAATGTTCGTTTTATTTTCTGTACGTGAGGAACAGGCCAATTGCAGTCACACCTGACCGTCTCCTATAAGGATTCCTCTCTACATTTCCCTCCCTGCTGGGTCTCGCGAGGGGGCAAAATTACATATTTTACCCTGCAATCATTCCTTACACTTACTGGTAAGATAAATGCATTGTTTTTGATTTCTTCTTTAGAGTAAACAGTTGCTTGAGTTCTTTTTGTTTGCTTCTTTGCCGTTTCATGCGATAGCCATGGTGATGTTATGAACGTCGCTTTTGTCTAAATGTTTCTTGAACGCATGCCGCTAGCTCTTATACAGTGAGAGTTTTTTGATAATGAGACCTCACTTTTCACTTCTCATTCCTTAATGTACTATATCAACTTAAACGGCAACATTAATATCATGCAGATTATTTTAAAGACAACAGTCCCAAATTACACAGGTACGTCTGTAAGATGTCTGCTAAAGATCTGGAAAGCATCTGCTGTGAAAAAAAACGTCTTAGAAAAAGCAGTTTTGCATACATTCTAAATCATAAAAATCATAAAGACAACTTCTAAATATCTATGTGACATCTGACAAGAAATGTCCCAGAGATGTATTGCTGATGTGCAAACATTGTAAAAAAAAAAAAAAAACATCTTGCCGACATCAAATAGATGAACTTTACTACCAAGGCAAAATTTTTAATTTTCATTTAGTTTAAGTTTTTCGAACTAATATTTATATTTTATTTTAGCTTCATTTCAATTAACAGCAATGTTTTTAGTTTATCCCTGCATTGAACATCACTTTTACAGTATTTATTAATCTTTGTTAATTTCAGTATTTGCTAATATAATTTTAAAATCCAAAATTGTGAATGTAAACATTTAGTAATGTACTGTGAATGAACGTAAACAAACAATGAACCTTCCACTTCAGATTTTTAAATAATGTTAACAAAGATTAATAAATGCTTTAAAATATATATTGTTAATTTTTTAGTCCATGTTATATAATAAATAATTAACAAAGGAGGCCTTACTGTGAAGTGTTCCCAATATATTTTCAATCACGTTTTTGGTTGATAAATAAGCTGCAATGTTCTATAAAGTTACTTGTTTTGAATATATATATTTAGATTAAAAATGTAAAATGAATGAATAATTAGTAATTTAAAACTTTATAGATTATAAATTAGATGATAAATTAGATGATTATTGATTTTATCATGAAAAGGGACAACAAAATACATGTGCTGAAGAGAGTAATTACTTATATGCCATTCTTATTTTCAGCCACATTAATGTTAGTTATGTTTCTAAAGTGTCCTTGAGTGAAAAGCATGTATGTATTGAATATTCAGAGAATTATAAAATGAAATTAATTTTATTATAGAAATTGTTCTGCGAGACTTCTAGGGAAGACAAATACTTATATTTTGACATAAACAAAACTGAATTACATCGAAGACACAATCTACCGTTTTAAGCTACCAAACATTTTCCTCCTCCAGCTCAGCAGTCACCATGTTCAACAGCTTGCTTTTGTCTGCAAGCTTTGGAAAACAAATTCTGGATTGGCTTCCTTTGAACTCTTGCTATTTTTGTCTTGAAATGATACAGAGATTGTTTGTTTCTACAGGTCCACATTTGAAACAGAAATGGGCAGATGTTCTTGATATCAGCTGATGATGAAAAAAGAATGATGAATAAGCCTGCACAAATGTTCTTCTGCTCACCGATGCAAGACCAACTTAGTTTGACAGTCCATCAATGGTTGTTCAATTTTTTTTTTCCTTTTTTTGTCATAACATACAATTGGCCATTACATGTACAAATACATCAAAATGACTTAAGTTGGAAACTGAAAAACAGAGATTTTTTTTCCATTTTACGATATAATACCGGGCACTTTACAGAAGTCTGTTCTCTTTTATTCTTCAAGTCTTTGTGTCCAAAGAATGATAGAGAAGTGGCACTATCCCAGTACAAAAAGGTCCTTTAGAGTCTCCTCTTTTCCTTCCATAGTAAAATACTGCTGAACAGCCCTGCCTTGAAGCCGAGAGATGTCAGGAGATGAAGGAGCTCCTCTCTTTTATCCTCTCCTGTTTTCTTTTTTGTTCTTGTGTCTTGTTCTCACTGTAGTCTGGGCCAGTATTGGGACATGTCTGGTTCACTGCCTGGCACTTGGACTGGTACAGACACCCCAGGTGAGATTAGACCTGTAGCATGAGAAAAATTAAGGAAATATTTAGGCTTGTCACATTACGTAACTTCAGAGCATTTCTCAAAAAACAAAAAAAAGTATAAAAAATATTAAATCATATAATATTAAATAAAAGTGTAAAAGAAATAAAATACTTAATATTTGTAATAAAAGATTCTATATTTATATACATCTTATAAATTATGTACATTTTAATAAAGAATTATGAACTTATTCAATATATTTTTTTACATTTATTCATTGCTTTAGTAGAAGAATAAACACTTACCCGTTGAGGTTGTGCCTGAGGTGGCCATTGATTGGCTGTTCATATGTGCCTGCATGTGCGGTGGTGTGTATGTGTCATAGCTCCGCCCATTCACCGAAGGACTAGTGGGCAACATGCAGGAGTAGGATGAGGTCTGACTGGGCTGCGGAGGGGGGTAAGAAGGGCAAACCTGTCAGCAACACTCACATGTGATATAAAACGGCATTACAGACCTGTATGCTGTAGTTGCATAAGATTTACAGTGTGCGGAAATATCAAATTACTAATCCTTTGAAACACTGAGGTAGAACAATACAGTACGGTGTGAAGCACTAAACTGACATACTTGCATAGGAAGGTTGTTGGCCATGGTGAAGCTTGGCATTGGCGGCAGGGCGCTGTATGTGTTCGTAAGGGCTGTGTCTGATCTTCCCAACATGGAGCCTGATGTGAAGGATACTGTTGAAAAAGAAAAGAATTACATTTCTTGTATATTTATGTATATTGAATATCTATGTATATTTAAGTAGCATTTGCTAATGGCCCTCATACACCAAAAATGTGCACATTTTAGAGTTTTTACCTGGCGTTGTGGGCTGAGGGATTGGCTGATAAACGCTTGTGCTGAAGCTGCTACTGATGGGTATGTGACTCGAAGAGTTGCTGGCTTGTCTTCTTTGATTTCTTAACTTTTCTTCTCTCCTCCATTTTGCTCTTCTGTTTGAGAACCACACCTGGAAGGACTTTCTTTAGTTAGTTTTCATAGACTTTTAAAACAGAAGGATCAAGACATTTTTTTCGTGTGTATACAGATATATTTGTACACACACACACACACGCACACACATATATATATATATATATATATATATATATATATATTTGCACCCTTTTTTCCAGAAGATAGACTCAATTTTAAGTGAGTATTTCTGCCACAAATGAATGTTGTCTAATATCTGGTACCGCTTTATAAGTGATATCTTTGAGCAGCTATTTACGACATTTATGATATTATTTTAAAACAAGGCCAATGAAAAATTATTAAAAAGTGTCCCCTTTTACGTGTTTTCATGCTGTTTTTTTTTAAGATTTGCTCACCTGTATTCTTGCTTCTGGTAAATCTATTTTCGCAGCAAGTCTCTCTCGCGCGAACACGTCAGGATAGTGCGTTCTCTCAAATTCTGGTAGAAACGTTAAAACATAATGTTAAAAAAATATCATGCAAAGTAATCCGTTTAAGTCAGACAAATAAAAGTTCCCAAAAAATAGTATTTTTGACCTTAATTGTTTGGTCATCATTAATTCTTTAATATTAATAATCCCCACGTTTACCTTTTTCAAGTGCTTCTATTTGTTCTTGTGTGAAAGATGTGCGATTCCTTTGCAGTTTTCTTTTTAGCTGAAGCCTCATTTGTGTTTCATCTGAGTCCTCCCCATTGGAGCTTATCGAGTTTGTGTTCTCACCGCCTCCGTCTGACTGTTGGCAGCCATCTGGAAAGGAAAAATAAAATGTAAAATATGTCTGTGTAAAAACACAATTCACATTTTCTGTTTGGACTCTTTGCTATAATTAAGAGTTTGCTTGTCATATTTATGCAGGGAAAATTTGGTGCAAAATTAGTGTAGGCTACTGTATCGCCCTCTGCAATGTTGTGGGAAAACATTTCGAGCACGCTCGCTTAGATCTTTCAGCATCGAGTCACAAAGGCTGACGAGCTTGAGGGCTTTACAGAAATGCGATAAAATGTCGCAGAAACCTTTTCAAATGTTTTTAAAAACCAAACACCCCCCCCACCCCACCCCACCCCTTTCATCCCAGAGTTCTTCAATTAGGCTACGGCCACCATATGGGCGTTTGCAGAGCTATTGAGGTGACCACCAATACTTGAATAGGAGAGGGATGCTTTCACAGCCACACAATGCGAGAGAGTAAGGGTAACTCTTAAATACTCGCTGTGAGGACGGATGGCAAACTTTCGTGGGTTGAATTTTGAGGACACAATTGGACGAGTCGACAAAAGGATTCTCTCGAGCAGTCATTGTAGCACGAGGATTCCAGTCAACAGACTTTTCAGCTCGGCGTGTTAACCTTTATGCTCTACTGTCATTAATCACTGTCCCTAGGGCCGGCCCGTTCAACCTCGCTTAGGATTTATACCTTCTTATAGGCACAGGGAAAAAACAGCCAGGCCACCGTGAATGAGACATCGAAATGCGAAGGCTCTTGTTTGTCACAGACAAGGGGATAGGAGTGCCAATTGTGAGTCGATAAGCTTTAACCTGCTTGTTTTGTTGGACACCAGTGCCTAATTAATCCCATCAGTTTGAAAAGTCTAAAGAAACTTGTTGATATTTTACACACGGTTGTCAACTATAAATGAAACTCCAGACTGTACGGACTTTTACATGCGTGGTGGTTTAAATAGTCACACGGTCACTCTGTAAAAGATGATGTCTGTGTCAAAGTCATAATTCGGAACGTATAATATTTAAAGCGTCTTATGAATTTATTAAATAATGCTCACAGGACATAGTGGGAAAACACAGTTAAAAAATGTCATCTATTCCATTTTCTCCCTACAACTGCCTGTCAGTGAATATTTGAAATATGGAATCATAGATAATAATGTTAGCTTACAGACTATAGTTTCCCACAGGTGAAAAAACAGTAAAAACACAGTGTCACATAAGATAATCAAAAAATTTTAGGATAAATGAGTTAAAATCACAGTTATGAAATTCAGTTCACCTTTCAGTGTAAATTCGGAAGTAGATAACTTGACTAATCAGTTCATTATTTAGGTATTTTTGCTGTAGCCGATGAATCTAAAATGAAGCTCATAGCAATTACATAACCATAGGTGTATGAAGCTCACATTAAAGCAATAACAAATGACAAAAAATATGCTGTAAATTTTTCCATACTTTTGGAAAAAGTGACAGGCATATAGTGTGAAATATTGGGCCAATAGCTTTCCTTTTCTTCTCTTCTCAAAGTAATTTATGTATCAAAGAGTGCTTTTCTATGTTCTAAGAAAGTTTTAAAAGCTCTTTGTGTTTAGTATCCACACTTTTCAAGCGCTAATCCGAATGGGTGGCCTGTTCTCAAAAGCTTGACCAACTGTCGCCAGATTTAGGATTTGTTTTCTCTGAGAAAGGCGGTGGGAAATAAAATCATTCCTTATTGGGGCGTTGTCGTAACCGGTGAGGCGGAAGGCAAGCAAAAATGTGGCAAAACAACCGCGGCATTTTTCAGCTGTGAGGCCTTGATCAAAACATGCGAGGACCTTTGGAAAAGAGAAAGTGTCCAAATCCTTTAGACGGCTTTAGCACCCGGTCCTATGGCGGAAGGAGGGGCTGCTATGAGTCCTGAATGCGATAGAGTCGTCTCTTTTAGCGTCCTGTCAGCCCAGATGAATCCGCGATTTTATTCAGTGTTGCGTGACATTCATCAGATTGCGACCATATTTGCCTCGCTCAGAAACCTCCGCCAGACTAACAGCCTTCTGTGACAGCTATAAAAGAGATGTTTAGCTACTTACAAAAAGCATAATAATACTCTCAAAAATATTCAGATGGCTGTTACGCGCACAGGTATGAGATGGTCAGAAATTATGCTTAATAATGCTGCCACTTAACCCATATTATAAAAATAAGCACTTTATTAATAAGCATGTTCCAAGTTACACATTCTTGCGAGACCACATGACGATAAACACTTTAAATATGTAGACTATCAAAAGAAATCAAAATTAGTCCATTTTGCATTTGCACTATACTCTTAGTAAATATGTCTAATTTTACTCCTTAAAACATGTTAAATATTATAACGCGTTTTTGCTCTCATGAACCAGGCTACTCTTTTTGGAAAGGCCTAAAACACGTTTGTTTGGGTTTTTTTTTTTTTTTTTTTTTTTGGTCACTAGAGGTATTGCTGTAGCTAAACACGTCAAGGTTTTATTTGGCTATACAGACATTTGTATCTTTTTATTCGTCTGTCTTTCGTTGTATAGCGCCTTTAACACCGACAACTCTAATTGGCAAACGTTGCCACATCATGTCCAAGGTGTCTCCGGTGGAACATTTCCACAGCTGTCTCCTCAAACTAAACGCGTATTTATGTCGCCTTAATGGGAAACAAACCGTTCTCTAATGAGCTATTACATAGCGACAGAACTGCTCCCATAACACATTTTTTTCTGTGTGACAGAAACATATTTTGCACTGGGAATCCACACACTGTTATTCGATGTCGCTTGCTTTCTTAACTGTAAAGGTCTTACTTGTTATTATGGCATAAAATGTATTTAATAAATCAACAGTCATTTAATTATTAGTATTATAACAGTAAATTAAGCCCCGTGTAACTTAGAATGTAACCAGAAGCATTTATTTAAGTGTGTGTATATATATATATATATATATATATATATATATATATATAATATTACTGCAAAACGCTATGGAAGCAATTCAAAAATAATATTATCATGGTAATTGTTTAACCTTTTTAGATCATAATTCATTATGAATTGCAAAATAACAATCAGCCAATACAATTCCATTTTTTGCACCTCTATGGAAAGTAAAATAGCCATACCTTGATTGGGCTGTCCTGGCACTGAGGTTCCGGGGTACCAGCCCGGCCGGGTCCCCCACGTGCCGGTCTGACCGTTCAGCATCCTCAGCTTTTCATACATGCCATCTGCGCCCATCTGTTGCTTTTCGCTAGCCAGGTTGCGCAGTACTCTGTTTATCGATGACACCTGAAAGACGAACCCAAAGATGCGGCACATTAATTAAAGCGCGCATCCGCGATGTGGCATCTTGGCTTTTGGAACGATTGGCCCCATTTCCGCACAGGCCTACATGCCAGAGCATTACATCGCATTGCATTGTCCTCTGGTGGAGAGGAGATTACAGCAGTGGCCGGGAATGACTGATGCTGGAGAATGTTCACGTTCAAGGTCATTAGTGCATGCGTTTAAGCAACACATCAAATTATTACGCATTAATGTTGCTAATGGATGCATGGCGACTTCTGTGAATGAACTTACACTGGGTATATTGTCGTTTGTGCAGACCCCCTCTGATAGCAGCCTGTCTCGGATTTCCCACGCGAAGATTGACGGACACTCCCTCTTGTACTGGGCAATTTTGCCGACCACCTCGGGAGTCGCTACTCGTGGTTTACTTCCTCCGATTGCCCTGGGTCTGATGGAGCCTGTTTCATAGTATCTACCCAAGATTTTACTCACACAGCCGTTCGACACCTAGATGGAAAACAAAAGAAACAATTCACATACATTATTTAAAACTAGTGTGAAATGTTAAGTGTATGCTGCAAGCAATGATAAGCTTACGTTTTCATTGTCCAGCACTTGGACTTTTGCATCAGCATGGGTCTATAACACAAGAAATACCTTTAACACAAAAAATATGTCTTCAGTGGTACGAGAAATGATGCACTTTTTAAAATGCATTTCGGTCGCCAATTTTAAAAATTGCCAAATGGAAAAAAAGATGAGAAGTGCTTCGATCCATTCCACAAGACCACTGTTTATGCATTCCAAAATGAAATTTGAAATGAATCCTCGTTGCTCGCTGGCATTATTAATGCAAAGGATTATTTTATTTATTTATTTAAAAAAAAAAAAAAAAAAAAAGGAAAGCTGGGAAAAAGACCATAAGCATGAAACAGCACAAATGTAAAACAAAACTTTTTTTTTTTTTTTTTTAGTGAGGAGTTCAATGGTATGCATTCTCATCACCTGCAGAATCCGGGATATGTCACACGGCCGCGCGCCACTGTGAGCGAGTTCAACTATTTTCTGTCTCGTGGAGTCGGGCAGCGGTCTGCCGTTGACGAACACACCGCCGAGCTGGTTCACTCCACTGTGACCTAAAAAAAAGGAAAAAAGGTAAGGTCCCGTTGTAATTCCCCCAGCATTTACCAAACCAGACTCAAAAAAAATACACACTCTATTTAAACAGAATCTAAATCACAGCTGGTCTCAAAAAAGTCAAGAGCATTGTCAACAAATCTCAATATTCAGCAAAGACCGGTGTAAATCGCTTTTAAATCGGCATAGCCGGTTATAATTACTGTTATTCAGCTGTCATATGTTTTCGACTGTTCTCCAGATGTGCTCGTAATATCATAATCTCTTAATACACAATTGTAATATAATTACACATGCAGAACATTGATTAAGCGTCAGCGCTCTCGTATGATCTGGAGCAAAACATCTCCAAGCCACTGAGCCGAGATTTGCGCATCTTTGCAAAGCCTTAAACGGATCAGATGGCGTAATGCTATTTGTGGCATTACATTAAAACTTCTTAAACGCTGCCATGATTTAAAGCATAGCCCCACACATTAAGTAAAACAACCTTTAAAAAAAAAAAAAAAAAAGCATCAACCAATCCAAAGCATGTCCTATGTAAGCAATTGGCTTATGTTTCTATGTCAGTGCAAAAGCCCCCAAAAAGCACACCAAACCTGAAGCCAAAACGGAAAAGCCGTCTTCCCGGTTTGCTTTACTTCTCAGCTCCCTTCCCTCCGAAGCCTCGCGTTAAATTGAGTCCAAGAGCACAAGCTCCTTTGCAATAAATAAGCTCCAAATATAGAAGAGGGGGAAAATATGATGAGCCTGCCTGACATTTGTCTTTAAAATAAAGCTAGCTGCACGTCAAGTTTGAGCTTAATTTCTGGAAATAGGCGGAAGTCGCCCTGGATCATGCATGGAAGGCTAATTGAAAAGATCAGTTGGAGCACTTGTGGCAGGCATGTCACTTTATGACATCGCTCTGCTTTTGAAAATCGCATCGTCACGACAAATAGTAGCATGATAAAACGACCCTTTCTGTCTGCATTTGGATATCACTCAGACTAAATTGGACTCTACTCATTTCTCCTTTAAGGGAAGCTTAATTTTAAGGTAGCCAGGGGCTGTGCGCGTGTACGTTCGCGGGGGCGCGCCTCGCCCTTAATATATTAAAAGTGACATTTCTTTTTTTCCCAAGTGACAAACCTCCATTGCCTATATTTAAGCACTGGAAGCAAATATACAGGATGCTGTTTTGCTTTATAGGTTTATGCATATATATATATATAGGCTATATAAATATAAAATCTGTATTATGCACGTATTTTTTTAATGTAGCCTACTTTATAGTTTAGAACTACTTTTGCTAATATTTCTAGTACACTTAACATAAAGAAAGGCAGATAGAAAATATATATTCGTTTATTTAATTCGGAATTACGGTCAAGCCGTCTTTTTTGCCCCGCAATAGACGCATTTGGAGATTTATTGGCTTTGAAACCATATGCCGTATGGCTCTTAAATACAGCCACTTGATTTGATCTGGCCAACGCACAGATTAGGATATAAAATCAAACTTTCGCTTGAAAGGTTAAGTCTTAATCGTTCTATAATTCCCCACGGTGAATAGTGTCGGTCTCGCCCAGTGGCAATCATCGCGCGCGCGGTCCTCTGTTTCTAATCAATTAATAAGAAGACATATGGTGTCAATTTGGACGCTCCACTCTATATACACCCAAGAGTTATTAGCACAAAGCTTGGGTTGCCGCCTGTGACCTTTCAACAAACCAAAGGCCTAACCCGAATGATATCTTTTTAGTAATACACGCGAGAAATCACACGACAACATTTCACTAATTATCCTTGAGGGAGAAAAATCTACGTAAAGTTTGTAATGGTGAAAAAGTTTGTTTATTTAGAGATTTGTTCCACATTTATGATCATTTAATAAAAGTGTGGGGATATGATTTTTTTTTTTTATTATTTATCGCTCATAGTTTCGTGTGCTCTACTTCAGCTGACCTCATTTTAAATGCTTACAAAAATTAAACAGTATACCAGTATGAAGACAGAGCAAATAACTGGCACTTACAACAGTAAAAGCAATAGAAATGAGAGGATGACATTCAACACACCTTCGTTACAGATGTCATACACCTCTTGTCCAGCATTAAGAGAGAAAATATATCTCATTTATTGTAATCATAACTTACTCAGTACTTTCTACAAATGACTAAGTATATGTTTTGCCAGTTGGCCTTCACACATCTCAAAGACACAGACACAACAGCGCATGTAATTTATTCATGCTCTACAACGCTCAATGTTGCATCAAAAGCTCAGTCTATTATTTCACTCTCGCGGTGTTTCATAAACATGAGAGACTTTCCATCAGAATCATGCAATGTCAATTTCGTCTCTGCTAATGGACTAGGTGGATTGGCCGCCGATGCTAACATTAATTCAGCAATTATTTAAAAGCAAGTCAAGCAGAAACATCCTCTCTCTCTAATACACACACACACACACACACACACACACAATTATGCAAAGAGCATATGGGTTAGACACTCTAACTAGGTTGTGTAGCTATGCAGGCTTCTGTGTGACTTATTTTTTAATTAAGGAAATTTCTCACAGGGAATGTACTTTTTGCTCTCTCAAATATAGCCTTACATATCGAAATAATGGGATGTTCCGTAAAACAGTCAGGATTAAGCAGTGAGTTTAGCTTACTATGTAGTACATAGAGGGAGCTGTATGAATGACAGGCAAAAAAAATGTTGGCAGCATGCACACACCCAACACCTCTGACGAACAGTGTAAACTGCCTTCACTAACATACAAAAACAAATGCCTTTCTGGCTAGACGCCTCTCCCGTTTTTCCTCGTGTTTATTTATTTTTCGCACACCTTTCAAAAACGCATTTCAGAAAAAGAAAAGAACTCCACTTACTGTTTTGCATCATGGACGCGACGCCAGACTCCCACGTGGCCCGGTTATAGTATTCTATTAGTCATAAAGAAACAATAATATTGGTCAGTTTCACATTTTTAAGTCACGTGTATTGCAGTTGCATTGTGTGCAAGAAAGTTACGGACATTATTGTGTGGGCTGAAGCTTCAGCATTTTATTTTGCATTCATGCTGCAAAAAGTGAGAACAAAAAGAAAAGAAAAAAATACTGTCTCCACAAATACACTTATGCCCAGGGTTTAAACTTGCCTGGAAACAGAGTTGACTGTCCGCTTAAAACAATTTATAGACTCTCATCTGCTTCGCTCTATTAAAATATCCCTAGGACAAAGCAAAACAATTTATTAGTACACCTAGCCGGAATTATTTCTTTAGCATTACAACTAAATCTAATAGCTTGTTTTTAATGACTAATACAATAATTAATTTGCTATTCGGTTTAATTAAAATATGCTCCTCAGTGTTGAGAAGTTTTATAGTTATTGTAAGTGATTATTATTAATAATAATAATTATTATTATTATAACAATAATAATAATAATAATGTTGTTAAACAACATCTATAACCTTCATGATTAGAAAACTTCAAATGTTGTGGGCAAGGCCTACTTTTTTCTCCTCTTCTGGTGACACACGCTTGTCTACCTCGCCTGGCTGCGCTGGAAAAGTAAAGCCAGGAGGGGTGAGGGGTCCCCGACGAAGCCCCGCTGAATTTTAACAATAGCTTTCTTTCTCCCTCTACACCAAAACCCAGAGAGTAAAACCCGGGCTCCCTAACTAGCTACACCGCTTCCAACTAAACGTACAACAACTCTCAGAAAATACAAAGAGCTGAAGGGAGCGAGCCCCCCTCCTCCTCATCCTCCTCCTCCTCCTCCTACACCCGGTTCAGCATACCCCCCTTCATCCGCATCAGCCAGTGCAGCTCACTATGACCCGATGCCCGTTACCTCAATGCCTTTTTGTTTGTCTCGTTGCGCGAAATAGAAAAGTAATTTCTTGTTATAAGTATCTGGAGGTAATTGTGTTACTGGTATGTGTCGTTAAGGGCTGTAAAAAATGTACAACAGCGCAGTGGGGCGCTCAATTGGTAAAAGACAATTGCAATAAAGAACCCATTCAATACATTTACCGAAAAGGAGGCCACTGAAGAAATACTCCCTTCTTTGATTTTTTTTTTCTTTTTAAGTCGATGGATTGTGTGCGCGGTTTACAGTGCACAGCAACAAATAAATACACTAATCGCCAGTTGCACGTGTTTCATTAAACAACATTTATTTTTTAAAAATAATGTACTGTACTTATTTTTTTTAAACTAATATTTTTGTGCGTTCTTTTCTACAAATTACGGAATATTATTGTTATTATTATTTTGTTTTTACAAAGTTTTATTTTTTTTTTTTTTTTACCCATGTGGGCTATTTAAGGTCTCCTCTTTTTAGTTAATGATCTGTTTTAATAGTGCTGTCTGTAATTGACAGGGCCTAATCTGCATTTTGTTCGTTCTAATGTGCAACACGAAGGCTCTTAATTAAGCACACTTATTCAAGCCCTTGATATTCTAAAGTACATTAGAGTGAAAGTTTAAAAAGTTGATTTAGATCTAAACAGACTACATACAGGATATAAAAAAATGCTTTCAACTGTTACAGATGCATTTAAATGCACATAATTTAGATGTCAGATAAAGTGTCTAATATTTATTCACACACATAGATTTCGATTATTTTACAAAACAAAAAAATATCGCTAATTTTCTGTGCGTTTTTTGTTTATTGGCTACCTACTAAAAAACAAAATGGAGTAACTTTAACGATTAAGTTTAGGTATTAATGTAATTCTGCTTTTTAAAAGCAAGTCTGGGACAAAGAAGGCAGCAGTCTCTGACTGAAAAGCAAAACACCAAGTTCACGGTGCGATTTGGTGGTGGCGCCCGGCTGAATGTGATGGTGTGATTCAACCTGACACTCCACCTCATCGGGTCATTGCGTTCCCATTTTCAGGACTGATCGCGGTCTTGGCCTACTGTGACTTCTTGCTTTCTCTGTCATAAATAAGAACTTTCCTTAGCATGAAGCTGAAGCCTAAAAAGGCAAAGAGCGTCCGTGAAAATCAATGATTTAGTTTGACACCACGAGGCACTGCAGCTTTAAGTTTTTTTTTTTGTTTTAGTATCGAGCTTTTCTTTTTAAGTCATTTTTATTCGAGTCATTTTTGTAGCTGTCGCATCTATTCATCAATCGCTGAGTACATTTAGCGAGACTTATTTCCCTCGCGTGTGCGTACGAGTTGCTCCAAAGAGAAGAATGTCTTAACTTACCTTTTTGAGGCATAGTTCCAACAGCTCCTCGCTGATATACTTCGTTTACAATAAGGAGAAAACTCTGAAGAAAATCGTCCTCAAGCAGTTTGTCTTTTATAGTTTCCAACTGATCTCGGGTGGAAAATTTAAATTCCCTGCGAAGGAAACAGAGATTGACAATAAAATGGGATGTCAAGACTGCGCGAGACTGAAAAATGTGCGCTCGTGGGAGTGAGTGAGAGAGAGAGGGAAAAAGAGGGAGAGGGAGCGAGTGAGAGAGGGCGCGCACCTATGCTGATTGGTGATAGCACTCGTGTATTAATGTATGTGTTTCTGGTCTGTGCCTCGCCTCCTCTCCTCTTCAGTGGCCCATTAGCTGAGCCTGACCTCTGTCATCATCTCCCAGCAAAACACTTCCTCCTGCCCCGGTGATAGAGCGGGAAACAGGGCCAAACGAAAAAACCAACCCTACTTAATCACTCCTCATAAGCATATGATTCTCTTCCATTTTTTTCCACTTGAAAACTATTGAATTCTGGGTGACTAGACACTTTTATGGGGGAAAAAAAAGTTTTTGACACAAGCTAGCAAATGTTCTTGGAATTATTACGTTTAACACGAGCGTACTGAAACTGTACTTTTTGTTGTCAAATATTAAGGGAGTACAAGTAAGCATTTCTTAAATGTTGGCCTGCTTCTGTTTGCATTGTACTTAACTCCGGGAATATCGTGTCAATTCTTGTCCATTGAAAAGAGCGCAAACTTTCCCCACGTGTCATTGTTGACTGAGAATGTCATCAGCCTTTACGGCGCGCGCTCAATGATCAGTTGGGAGACCCCATACTATTTACATTAATAGCGTGATTTGTTGTGGTTTTTCAGCGGGAGAAAAAGAAACTCCGTGTCGTGGGTTGCCAAGGGGGAAATGAAAATATCATTACGTCCATGGCCGGACACTTAAACTACATTTGTTGATTGCTTGGACATTAGCACACACCTCGGTAAACTCTAAAGCAACCCCTCCGCGCCTGTGTTCGAGGTTACATGCGCTGCACTCTCAGCTCGCCACTCGCAGCTTGGGGTGTTCCACCCGTTCACTGGAGTGGAATAGATTCCGGGTTGGGATACAAGAACTGGAGAGGGGAGGGGGGACGTATAGCATGGTGGGACAGCTTTAAAGAGAGACAAAATGTGTTGGGACGCACGGAGCATAAAATTAAGCTGTGGTTGCATACACTTGACTTCGTTTTGACATGTGAAAAGTGCTAAAAGTCGGAGCTCATCAATAAACTATCGCGAAAGTGAATGCGAGCCCTGACAACCATTGCATTCCCCACTATAACACAATGAGGAAACAAACGACACTGCCAAAGAGTCTGCATCGCAATGAAAGGCCGCTTGAATGGGAGTCGGATAATGAGCTGGCGCGACCGTCATGCACTGTCATCTCGGGTCCTGCGGTGCGACCCCGCCACACTGTTTGATATTTTCGAATAATTTTCCTCTCCTCCCCATTTTAAAGTTTTTGCCGGTGAAGGGTTCAGCTCGAAATGCAACACGTTGCACTGAGATTCAAACGTTGTTGTTTTTGTTTTTTTGGCTTAGTTTGAAGTGTGTGTATGCTAAACGTCCCCATCATATTCGTAGCAAGCTAACTGATGTTTGTACTTAAAATAGAGCAATTTTAATGTTGCACTTTAAAAAAATAATGGCTGGTTCAGAAAAGAAGAAGAGTCAGCGGTCTTAAAGTTAGCTAGTTTTTTGGGGAGGAAGAGGAGGGAAGAGGGACCTAAAAGTTATCAATGTTTTGTTAGCTTATAGCTTCTTCAGAACTAGCCTGTTTGTTTTGAAAGTAGCTAAAACTAAACGTTTTTATGGATGATTCCATTGCATTAGGCGGTAAAACTATTTTGGTTCTAATTAAAACGTTTACTTGGGAGAATGTAAGCATAAAATAAAGCAAATATTCTTATGGAGACAAGAGACGTGTCTATATTTACTCTATCGTTTACTCTAACCTGTTTAAAGGCTGGTCTATATCAAATATTTGACTAGTTCGAGACGTTTCACACGGATGGACTCTTGTAGTCCTCCCATCAATTAGCACAGTTCGGATTAGCAGTCAGTGGTGTTTGGTCATGAAAAAGACCCTAATCTTGTAGTTATTTCCCTCTGGCAAAATAGACGGTGCCTCGCCTCTCCCTAAAAGTTTTCAATTTGGGGGGGGGGGGGGGGGGAAACTAATAATAAGGGGCGGGGACATGACTGAATGCAGCTGACGTCAGAGCGAGCAAGAGAGAAGTGTAGAAAGAGAGAGAGAACTGGAGAAAGACTGGCTCGTAAGGCAATGTGGGAAAAGTTTATCGTTATGGCCAGTGCAAACCCCACATCCAGTCATCATGTTCTGGGGGAGGGGGCTTACTAAAGTTGTGTGTGTGTGTGTGTGTGTGTGTGGTGTGTGTGTGGTTGCCCACAGCAATATACGACCACCGCACTGGCAAAGGGCCCTGCTATGTAGGATCCAAAAGAAGCAAGTTACACATTATTCCATTTCATTAGGCTATAATAGACAGAAGTTGTCTTGGGCTGATAATTTGAATTGTTATTTCCGTTCTTTCTTTTGTTGATGACTGGAGAGAACCGGATAATTGTTTTGCAGTCTGTGTGAAGTGTAAGATTTAAATTATTTCGATAACATGACGTGTTTATGGGACGAGTTTATGCATTGCATGTCAAATGGGAACTTTAATATTAAAATTAATTTCTAACGACTGTGTTTTATATCAGTAGTCTGAATAGTACAAATTGCATTGTAGTCATAGATAATAATAGCCTATACAATAGTTATTCTGTTGCATTTAAAACCAGTTTTTAACTACACTAATTCTGCTTCATATGGGAAGAATTATATTGTATCATGGGAAATTAATACATTACATTTATTTCAGTATCATAGTAGCCTATCAGTAAATATTTTCTATTAAACACTTTTTCAAATTCTTGTTTATTCAGTAATATTAAATTAATCTTTAGCCTACTGATGCGCGACGTCCCATATTTTATAATAATGAAAAGGTTGTTACTTAGTTAATTGGTTAAATGACGTTTACTCTCATCTGACAGATAACATATTTCTCATAATCATTCCTCGTGAGGATCTCAGTCTTTTAAGGCTTTACGTTGCACATAAAGCTTTTTTTTTCAGGCATGGTGTCAAAAACGAGTGTTAAGCATTGAAGAAGAAAAAATGAATTTCCCAAAATAGTTTTAGGGAAAAGAAATTGCTGCATGCAAATCATAATGTTATTGCTCGAGATTAACAGAGCTCATGTGGTGTCATATCATGTGTTAAAACAGGGTATAAAGTAGAATTTAGAACCTTACCTCAATAAACGCTCCAGCCCGTCCCGCTAGCGAATCATACGTGAGTGATTTCGTTATGAGAGGCACGTTTCCAAATGAGTTTCGAGACGAGTGTCTAGAGAGCACCCCTCCGGATCCGTTTCACAAAACAACTCCCAAAGTAAATAATATCCAGTCCAACAAGCCGAAAGGGGAACCACGAAAAAGTTGTGAGAGATTTGTAAAACCCTCTTTGTAGTCTTGATGAAAATACTAGCCTATTTAACAGATGAAAGCAGGTCCAACTTTGGACTCTCCTCGTGTTTCCTACGACACGCGCAGACGCCGCACGTTAACTGTGTTGTCTTGATGGGTTCAAAATACCTCACTTTAGACGGAGTACAAAAAAGACGTCCCAGTCTCACCATCAACTTTCTCTAAATATTAACCTCGACCTGGCAGTGATTGGCTAGAGTGACGGCTCACGTCACTATTGACGCCATTTATCATTCCCCAAACCGGGAAGTTGAGGGAACGGCTGTCTGCTGTGCGGTTATAAGCCACATCAAGTTCCTTTGAGGTTCCTCAGATTTAGCGGGTTTTAAATGCAACATTTAGAATCATCATGAAAAGAATGAATATTTGAGAATTAGTGAGGTAGCACAGCCTATAAACATAAAGGAGCACTTTTTGCGGATACAATTTTTTAGGATTCAAATGAAATGCACGAGCAACGTTACAGTTCATGTATGCTGTTTACAAACTGTCACCAGCAGGCTATATTTATTGTTAGGCCAACGAAAAAAAAAAAGAGAAGTGGCTCAAAACTCTCTGTTTGCTATTACTAGGAGGGTAGTTTGATTATTTATTATTTATTAAGTAGGAACCCCAGGACTATATATGTTGCGGAATTGATGTTTGATACATTGCATGTATTATTATGTCATATTATAGCCTGTAAAATATTAAAACTGCTAACTGTTATTGCATACCGACTTAAGTGTTAATATTAATCTGATTCTTAAAAAGATTATAGGCTATCTTTGTACAACATATTACAGCAGATTCATAAAAATAGGCCTGTGCGCATTTCTAAAAGGGAGAGCACACGAGAATCAAGTGCTACCACCGTTTAGACCCCGTGAATCCGGTGCAACCCAGCAGAGTTCTTGAGATCTCCGCACGGCCTGGCCCCGCTTATCAGCCTGTCAATAAAGCGAGATGGGGATGCTAAAGCCGGGCCAGGTGCTGTCTCTCCCTCTCTCCGCTGGCCTGCACTCCAGAGCGCGATCAGGCGTAAACTTAAATCTGTCCAGCCAGCTTTCCCTTACGCCTACCCTCTGCCTCAAAGCGTGTGTGTGTGTGTGTGTGTGTGTGTGTGTGTGTGTGTGTGTGTGTGTGTGTGTGTGTGTGTGTGTTGGGATAGAGAGAGAGAGAGAGAGGAACGCAAGGGGAGCCCTCCGACTACCATTCCTACTTACCACGGGAAACAATATTTTTTCAAATATATGTGTATGTATGTATGTGTGTATGTGTATGCGTATATGTGTGTGTGTGTGTGTGTGTGTGTGTGTGTGTGTATATATATATATATATATATTATATATATATATATATATACACACATTCTAAAGTATTTAAACAAACTTTTTATAAAGAAACTTAGTATTTCTAAAGACCTAAACACTTCACGCTCCCAGTCACTCTTTTATGGTTTATTAGGCTACATTTTGTTGTTGTTGAAATGTGTATTTACGATACTTAAATATGAATAAAAATGAGTTTGCCTCTACTGAACATTTACGATCATTGAATAATCGACGAATTGGCTTCATCTGCTCTGAATATTAAAGACATTTTTATGCTTGTGGGTTTTGTGCTCCTCAATTAATTAGTGGCTAATCAAAGCAAAAACTACTTAGATTTAAAAAAAAAAAAAAAAAATTTTTAAAAACCTGACGGCCTGTTTAATTCATCAGCAGCACAGGATCACTCGTGTGGATAATTTATCCATAGCAAAAGCTTTCCTGACTTGTGAAAACACCTGACAAAATATTTATGGCACTAATCGTGATTTCATTGGAGGTGGATTTTTGGTGATTATGAAGTAATTTAATAAGCTTGCTTGTGTGTGTATATTGTTTTATTTGTTCAAACTACATTAGTTGAATTCCCCCGGGTGATTGGATGCATAAAGTCGACAACCGCGTCCTGTGTGTTAGAAATTCATTTTTGCTCAACGCGACAAGAGTTCGATATACAGTGTATTTAAAGGCGCGTCAAGTCTTTATTGTTTTCGTCTAATCCCAAACTGTTAGCAGAAGACACCGTGTTTGAGTGCAACAACATCCGTTTCGTTATCTTCACTGCATTCAGAGGCACTAAGAAAGATGTAGACTAGCCTGTGCGTAACCGTGTCTGGATTAAGAGAGAGAGAGAGAGAGAGAGAGAGAGAGAGAGAGAGCGCGCGAGGGAGAGAAAGAACTCAGACTCTGAGATTAGATATTGACAGGGACCAATAGCATAAAGCGAAGACTGACACCTGCATAGTAGCCTGCAATAAAATTATATGAATAGATCGAGCACATTTGTCATTTTCTTGTCAAGAAAAAAGAACCAAGTAAACAGTATTGTACCTACATGACTGACATTAATGGAGTAATTGATTTTTTTTTTCCTGCTCAGAAAATATATATATTTTTTTATATCAAGGGTGTATTCTTTTTGTGCTTACAGCAAGCAATTGAAAATTTAAGATAATTTTGAATCCATTTGGTTGTGTAAAATGGCAGATGTATTTCTTGTGTGCTTCAAATGAATCCAAATGTCCTTATACAGTCTGAAATTATATGAAGTGTTTATATATATATATATATATATATATATATATATATATATATATATATATATATAGTCGTTTTGGAGATCCATAGTCCATCAACTTTCATGTTGCACATTAAGATCATCAAATGACTTTCTTTTGCAGACAGTGCAAAAACATCACAATATTGAATAATGACTAAATAACGAAGGCAAACTATTCAGACCAAAATTCCACTCCATAAATGGGCAAATTCTTTGTGATCAGTTAGGTCAGACATATGCCTCGTGCCTCTGGAAAAACTGCCTTCTTCTGAGATCATCCTCCTCATCATGAGGAGGGCTGCCATAATCATTCCTGGTCCGCACTGTTGCTTTTATATCCATTTCTGTGCATTTATTTCGAATATTCTTCAGTGTAACACATTTGAAACTCACTGAAAAAAGAATTGTTGGTTTAACGTAAAAAAAAGTAAGTTACCTGGTTGCCATAAAATTGTGAGTTCAATTAAATAAAAAATTTGAGTTAATACAATGAAGGCAATTGGTTTCAATAGAACTCAAAATATTATATTATCTCAACTACAATATCTAAGAAAAAAATGTTGTGATGATAAATCATGAAAATAACTTTTTACAATGTAGCTGTGGATGCAAATACCTAAAAGAAGGAAACGAGTAAACAGATCAATTTGTCATGGAAAAATTTGCTTTGCAGATGAGTTTGAATTGAATATAATTTTTGTACCAAAACATTGTTTGGTACAAACGTCCTCGTATAATTGCTGCAGCTGTGCATTGCACCGAATCAAAGTTTTGTTATAGAGACAATGAAAGCACAGTGAAGGCCTGGATTTGGAAGCCATCCAATTGGGTGCACAATGTCATAAATGCATTTAATCAGATTTATTTATTTATTTGAAATCCTACTCATAATTGCAAGATGGTTTCTTCTCATGGTTGTGCAAAGGTTGAACTTAAGTATTTTACACTTTATATCAGTTAAAAGCTCCACTATTTCTTTAATCAGATGTTTCTTTTCTATTAGCACTCATCTTATAGAAGAAGAAAAAAAAAGCTAATTTATTAGATTTATTTCTGGGTTGCATCATTTTAAGCATACACTGTCCTATCAAGTGACATTCCCTGCTACCATTCAATATGATTCCCATAAATTAAGAGCCAGAGTAAGCAACGTAAAGCAAGACATCAAGCGGAGAATTAGGTCTCCCTTTTGCCTGTTTTCCCTGGTGACTCTGTCCATTTTCATTATAATTTCAAATGCTACATCGCTGTGTGTTTTATACCATTGTTGGAGCATCCGAGTGTCCACTGAGACCAGGACCCTTGGAGATTTCTTATAATTAGTATCCCCCATCTTGCCAATAACTGAAAGGATTCCATCCCAATCTTAATCCATGCTAATTTGGCCTGCACACCTCCAGGTGTTCTTTCCCAATGGATGCATTGGAATAAAGCTGCATGCTGGGCGCCTCGAGGAGTGATATTATGACTGATGTGAAATTTTCATCCTGCTGAGAATTCAAGTTTTTGTCACAGTTCTCTTTATTAGATAAGAGTTAAATAAACATATCCTTCTCTATCTAGTGGACTCACAGGGAAGTTGAAGTTCAGGGAGAGATAATCACGAGGCAAAGGAGGGTTTAAGGTAATGTCAATCCAATATGAAAATGTGACTTTGTGTCTTTTAAATTAAGCCAGTTTGTATATTTAAAAATAATAATAATAATAAGAAGAAGAACATACAATGTTATATGGATTATCATTTAACCTCCACATTATGATAATATGGAAGAAACAAAATAGAATTCAAAACAATCTTTATGCTTTTGCCCATTTAGCCATATTGTCTGTCTGGAAATCTCGTTAAACGTGTGATGAGAAAAACCGAGGATTGTTATGTTTCGTGAAACCGCAAAGCAATTTTCTAGGAAACCTGCATAACAGGAGGGAGGAGATTATGAATAAAACTAAGGTCATTAAATCGGGCCGCATAGCTCCCAGCGAAGCGAAGACGAAATGTAAAAACACCTAAAGTGACAAACTCAACACAAATCTGGCTGATACATTTAAATAGATTCAGCTGCAGCGCCGCTGTTTGAATAACAGGAATACGAACACTAAATCAGGCAATAACAACGACAAACCGCCTGGAAAATAGATTCATGGAGTAATGAGATTTTTCCGGTTTTATCTAGCTGACAAATTTTGTCCTAAAGTAAATATTTTGAAGATAATTGAACTGATTACTGCTCGCTTGCTCATCTGAGTTGTAAAACAGAATGCGCTTTCCACAATGCACAATTTAAATCATTATTCAGTTTGTCAAGTGATATTACAAATAAAGCCACGAGTTATTACAAATTCACTCGTATCCATTGCATCTAGATTCAAGTCCAAATTTTTCAACACTGAGTGTCTGTGAGGCTCAAAATATGGAGCAACTATAAACTCCTAAACACGTCAAAATAATATCAGTTAACGAATTTCGAACAATTAAATAAAAATAACACGTTTACCGATAACTCACGAATGAAGTTTTGTTGTTGTTGTTGTTGTTGTTGTTTGTACTAATAGGATCTCTCGCGGTACAAAGCGAGATCATAATCTGCGTCCATCGAATGAATTCTTAAAAGCTCGCGCTGTTGACAGAAAACCATCTGTTTACGTTCCTGTCTCTGACAGAACCTTAAATATGCTTTTAATTAAGGACGGGTTAAAGCTGTAGACCTCATGATGGGCAATAATTACAAATTACACTACGAATCCGACAGATGTGACGAGGTCTGTATGGGGACAACGAAGAGCATTTTGACAGGAGTTGTGGTGAATTCATCTTGGTGTCTTTGATTATATCCGGACAGGATTTGTTCTTCTTCTCCGTCATGATTGTTTTCATATTTCGTTGACATCCATTGATTTGGAGGCAGCTGTAAGACTTTGTCACAAGAGAGAGGAGCAGTCACAACGCATTAGTCTGATGGCATAACTCGAACGGTGGGGCCCTACAGAGCTCATGTTGAGAGACCATGTGATGGCTTGTCTTGGCTCCCACATAAATGGATAAAAGGTCTAATTAGTCAATTTTTAGTCAGTTACAAATCTGATATAGGATCATTTAAATTCTGACGCACCACTCATTATTAATGATAGGCTATGATTAAGGCCTAAGAAGAAACAGGTTGCACTAAGCACAAACAATTTAGGACCGTTTTTAAACACCGACTTTGTTTTAAAGTTATTGAGTTCCTCATTGTGAATAATGTGAAGTGGCAGACCGTAGGAAGACCGTAGGAAGTTTTCAGCTAAAATGAATTTGTATTATCATTTTTGGGAATGTATAGCAAAGTTGAAAGTCACTGTACATTTTATTTATTTATTATACTTTTATTGTATTACTTTGCCTATTTATTTTTGTCTTTTCTAAAATGCGAAAAAATATTGCACTTTTAAGCTATTTTACATTAACATGTAAAAACAGCCAAATGAGTGAATTTTGACATTAGTGGCTAAATCTTATGTTTTGCAAACATATGTTTTTTTTTTTGCTTAAAAAACAAAACAAATAGGCTACTTTAGTGAAATATAAATTAGCCTACCCTACTGAATGCATTTTTGTATATATTGTATAGGCCTATATATATATATATATATATATATATATATATATATATTTCTGCCTTTTAGACATGGATATGTCGTTTTTTATATTATATAAAGCGTCTTCCGTGTCTTATAGAAGTAAATCCATGTTTTAGAATCCTATTTATACTGATTATGTGCAACTTTAAATCAGTTTCACTTTCCTCATAATGTCTGTTGTACGTGTGACTTATATAAAGGTGGCGGCGAATGATGAGTTACAGAATATTCATGTTGCTGTCGTTATGCATCCTTTGCCTGTAGACTGTACCGATGCTTCAGTCAGTGTGGGTTTATCGCCTTCAACAATGTTCGATCGCCCTCTAGCGGTTAATCTGCAACAAAGAGAATTATAGCATGCTCAATGAATTCAAACATTGTCAACACACTTGCACGAACAAAACATAGCCTTCATTTGAACGCAAATGCGTATTAAAATTGCATTACAATGTAATGTTAGACCAGCTTAATGATTTTAATGCATCCCTCTGCTTCCAACATAATAGACTCAATATGTAAATCACAAAATCATTGTTTCTCTTGCAAATACTTCTCAAACTCACTGAGGCCAAATGTCTTTGGCACCAATGCTATATAGGGGGGGGGGGGGGACACATTATTCTATATTATATACTGCACTCTGTTCTTCATAATATATATATATATATATATATATATATATATATATATATATATATATATATATATACATATATATATATGTATGTGTGTGTTTTTAACCTATATGCATAATCAGTTCGGTTACTCTTTAATTTAAAGTGTCATTGCTACAGTGCAATTATATATTTAAGTACTGAGTAATAATAGTAATTAACATGTACTTACTATAGGGTTAAGGTATATAGGATTGGCATTGGATTTGACAAGGATACTGTAAAATTCAGTGTTACCATCAGATGTATGTTATATAATTTACAGTAATTACGCATGTCTGTTGACTTACAGTGGTTGAGGCGCTCGTGGTGCTGAAAGGACAGCGACAAGTAATAAAGCTATCAGGGTGCAAATGATGCGGGATGGGGAGTAAAAATAATAGGTTAGGGGTGTCTAAGTGAGGAGGTAGCCTAAACATGTTAAGCTAAATTCACCTTTAAAAATGTAAGATTTATTTTAAAAGTCTCAGCCTTTTAGATATTGATACCTTAACCTGTTTTTTTTTTTTTATCATGGACTGGGCTTTATGTTTAAAATCACGTGACACTTTCTAGGGATGTGCTGTGTTGCTCAACAAGGAACTTTGAGTTTAAAGCTTTTTTTTCTTTGCGTCAGCTGAGTTTCACAACTAATCCACGAAGTTTGCAGGACTATTTTTTGAACGCGCCCACGGTAAACACAGCGTGTTTCGGGACCTTTTGGATGGTAATGCCCAGTCAATTACATTTCTTTCGAGATCATTAAACACAAATCCGGCTTGTCTTTTAACAAGGCAGTCCCGTGTTTTAATGAGGGTCAGGGAAGGTTAGAATTACTTTTAATGGACGCTTTCCCGCCTGGAGCATCATTGTTTAGCACGTGAGACTGTTCAAGTTTCCAGCTTACGCCAAAACTTTGTGCAAACACCCATTTTTATCATTTAACAGCAACACTGAAGACATTTAAGATATGTATGATAGGCCTAATAATATTTAGACAAAGATTTATGACATTTTACACACTATTTTAATATAAAATGGCACTTTATCATGTTGATCTGAACCACTCTATTGTCAATGCCCTTCACTAGTCATCAGCTGTTGTGTAACTAAGATGCAATTTCTCCTCTATCATGACATGAGAGCTGGTCTATAGTGAGCAAAAGCATTGCAATGTCTCAGTCTTGTTTCAGTATTCAAAGCCCGGTAAATTACAAAGAGAGAGAGCAATTGATTTCTGGATTCGTTTCATGATTCATTGCATTGCATTAATTCTGTAGGATGACATGCATGAAATACATTGTTGTCTCAACACTGATGAGGAACTGAGCTCAAAGTGATGTACTTTTAAGAGTAATTGGTTAGAAAATGGTTACACATTGTAGGAACAATGGAATTATATGAGACATTTGTCTTGTTGTCGATTTCACCTCTAATGTACGCAGCAAAATACATCTGCTTATCAGTCATTTATCATCTGTCATCTGAGGTACTGCTTTTCCCTTTAAGACATGATAGCTGTTCCTGTTTTATTGAATTCAAACCACAGTATTACGTTTAGATAGTTTGATGGTAGACTGCAGATTTTCTTCACTGATTATTAAAAAAAAAAAAACCTTTGTGTGTCAGGCTAGCATAAGTCAGAGATGATCTGTACTAAATGAGGTGCTCCACGCTTGGCTAATGATGCTTAATGAAGTATTCCGAAAAGTGAAATTATCATTCAAAAATGTGGCAGGAAGAGGCAAACAATCTGAAGGGTTGTAACACTCATCTACTCAGCAGCCAAAAGAACAAAAGTATCATGCTGAAAATTAAACTAATGATGAAAAAATATGCATTAATTTTGCATTTGAGAGGACATGGAAAATGTCAGACGTGTTTAAAAGGTTAATCTTTAATTCAACCACTAATAAACACAGCAGGGGAAAAGGAAAAATTAATCAAGTGTTCTTTCACTGGACACATTAAATAAATAATCTTATAAATTAATAACTGTCCGCCCGGCAGTCCCCTAAATTAAGTAATTATCATTCATATCAGTGGAGGAGGCTCAAATGGAATGATCTGCGGACAGTACTGAAACGGTTCGTAGTTATTTTTACATTTGTTCTGAGACGTCTTTACACTTTGGCTAAAACCTTTTCATTGAGTGGAAATGTTTGCTGTCAGATTATTATGGTGGATTCTGTGTGACTAAATTAAAGGGATTATTATACACATCCTTATCCATAACACAAAAGAAGATATGTTGAAGAATGTTCTATTTTTGTCCATGTGATTTGAAATTCAATGGGGTCCAAAACAACATTGTTGAGCCCCATTGACTTTCATTGTATGAGCAAAAATAAACTTTTCTTCTGTTCCACAGAAAGTTATACAGGTTTGAAAAGACATGAGCGTGAGGAAATGATGCCGGAATTTTTAGTTTTTGGATGAAGTATTTCTTTAATCTTCTCAGAGATGCTAAGAGTACCAGCACTAATGTTCTGCTGCAACTTATAGGAAATTGTCAGAACACGATGTGGATGTGGATCATCACACTTTACAGAAAGATGGGGGGAAGTTTGCTGACATTTAAAAAAAAGCTGTAAGATCAACCCAGACTTTCCTTTTTATATCGATTATTGATCAAATGCATGCTTTAACATTGATTGAGAGCATTCTATCTAGAAACAACAACTTTAAAGCATTCATAAATTTCATAAAGAGACCGTAAAACGAATCCATATGAATTGAGCGGTTTAATCCAAATTTTCTGAAGAGATACGATAACTTTGATATGATGAACAGATTTAATTTAGAATTTTATTCACATGTAAACTTTCATCAACTCACACATCAGTTGTGGTAAACAGAATCTCGAGCATGTTCGCTTGACGTGTGCGAGAACCAATGAGGTTCATTCTCGTGTGTTACGCAGCACGTTTGAGCTTCCGCAAGAGGTTTGGTCACTTGTGTCTTTCAGGCTCAGATGAGGTTTATGTTCGCTGAAACGTTTATGTGAATTAAATCTGTTCATCATACAAAGCGAAAGTTTGGATTAAACCATTCAATTCATATGGATTCGTTTTACAAACTCTTTATGAACTTTTTGAAGGGTCAAAAATTCAATTGTGTAGCTGTCTATGGAGGGACATAAAGCTCTCAGATCTCATCAAAAATATCTCAACTTATGTTCTGAAGATGAACGAAAGTCTTACAGCTTTTAACGACATGAGGGGGAGTAATTAATAACAGAATTTAAATTTTTGGGTGAACTAACCCTTTAAGATTGTCCACTTTCTTAGCACTCAGTTTTCCACTCAAACTGAGTCTATTTTGATGTATGAGTGGGAAAAGTTTTCTCGAGGTGACAGGCTAAGGTCATGCTTATGTTATTGAACTCAGTGCCAGGCACGTATGCAGGGAGCGAGCGAAGGACTTGGAACAAAAGCGGATTCACCCGCTAGGCAGCATATGCCTCCACACTGCCATTCCCTACAGGCCTACAGCACACATCCAGTCAGATCTGCTGCTCTATGCCCAAAAAAATAGCTCTCTGCTCTTGTTACCACATACAGCAGACCTCTCGGTATAAAGAACACACTCTGTTGTGTGGGATACGGAAGGACAAACCGTTAAACCATTAAAGATTGAGGTATTCAGTCACTCACTAGGTCATTAATTGTGTCCCTTATTGAGTTAAAATAAACTTTAGTTTAACGGAATTATTTTGAAGATAATAATTTTATATATTATATACTTTATTTTATTTTAATATAATATATATTTTTATATTATACAATATTTTTTTTACATTTTTCTGTTATATATATATATATATATATATATATATACTTTACTAAACTAATACTATTATTCAATACCATTTTATTGCTTTTATATGTATAATATAGTAATAAATGAAAGGATACTATATATTTGTGTATGTTTTTAATATTATATTAATATATAGAAAAATAGAATATACAAAATTTCATTCTAATACTAATAAGCGTAACTGTCACAATGAAAGCAGTACTGTAAAATTCATATTCACAAAATGTAATTAATATTAATTTAAAATATACTTTCCAAATTATTCTCATCCCTCCCTGAAATAGTGATGCTTTTATACACTCATTACAAGGCTGTTTTCTTACAGTCTAGTCACCAGCAGAGTTTCTATGACAGATATTCTATCCATTGCTCTCTGTGGCATGACCTTAAGCACAATGGGGATTCCATGCTGCCCCAAGCACCTATTAATAACACAGAAATGTGATTATTCATGGTAGATGTCTTCGCTTCTGTAACCAATGAAGCATTGTTTTCAGTATGATGAAGATTTCTGTCAGATAGAATAGCTCTCACCTGAACTAATGTTTTAAGGGGAGTCACAACCTTTTTGCTTCAACTGCTCATCCATTCACTTGTAAAATATACTTGTGAAGTTAAATTGAAGTTTAAAATGATTGATTTTATTTATTTATTAGTATATTTCAGGTGCATCCCTAGTTTCTACTGTACACATCTATACATTTGCTTGTATAAATCAGTATGTGTGTAAATTTAGAAAGTTTTTTTTTTCAGGCACAGCCACTGACCATTCACCCGCTGCAAAAAATAAACTAGGGTAGGTGTGTAAAGCCAGAGTGTGCTCATGCTGAAAGCTTATGGGCTGTATAAGGCCTTCTGGTTGGAGCATTATCAGCATATGGGACTTCTGATCCTATCACTCACATTTACCTCCAACACCAACTGTGCATCTGTTCCCGCCATGCTGCATATCCAGCACGCTGCTCAGCCCTGCAAAGCCAGATGTGCCACGGCTTAACCGCGCACACACATATTATGAAAGTGGGCATTGAGTCCACGTGGATTGGACTATGATGGAGCTTGAATGGTGAAGAAAGTGGTTGAATGAAATCACGTTTCTAAGGGTCCGGACAAAAAAAGAAAATGAGTCCTGGTTCGTCATTTTTAATACTGAAACTAAAGCTCCTATGACAAGAAAAAGCTGGGCTGCATCTGAAATCTCATACTTCCTTACTATATAGTAGGCGAAAAACAGTATGTGACAATAATATGTCCGAATTCACAGAATAGAGTATAGGAAAAAAGTACCTGGATGGCCCACTTCTGTAGTGTGCATTCGATGGACACGAGAACACGAGACTGGATTTGTGAATGGCAGTGAATAACTGACTTGTAGTTCACATGATTACATAATGAAAGACTTCATTCATACTTCACACATTCATAGAATGTACTTTTTTATTGGTCGCAAACAAAGTACCTACTCACGAGAGTATGTGACTTCGGACACAGCCCTGGTATGCTTGAGCATTCTGCCCATTGCGGGGTCGCATTTTGTGGCATCACATCCTGTATTTGGTTCATTTATAATTCAGTCGAGTTTGTTTAGAAGCAGGCCGAGACCCCCTGAAAATGTGGATCTCAGACCGCTTATTTGGTGTGCACCAGGATTCGGATGACAGCGTTCACACTTATTCAAAGGAACTGCGCTAACCGAGCAATCGCACTAGAGTTTATTTGAATCGCACCGAACCTGCCAAGTGTGAACACACCTTAAGAGAAATTTAGATTGCAAATGGATTGGCAGGACTTGTACTTGTGTTTTAAAGTTAAAAAGGTTTGATTGGCAAGTGAACTGCATATAATTAGAAAAGAATTATTAAAGAATGGCTGATTGTTATCAAAGCAGCTAATGATTGAGAGCAGCAGTTTGTCTATTAACATTTTTACTTCTGATTTACATTCGCTCTGCATGTGCTTGTTTTCTTAGCACTGTAACGCTCCATTGATCAGTGATCATGGGAGCCGAACAGCTGAGAGAGAGGACATGATGGTTTTGGGATAGCGCATATGTTGCCCGCACCCTGTTTGCCAGCTGCAGCCCTTTGTATCACTGCAAGCCCGACAACTCTTTACAGGTTCTTCTGTCAGGTAATAACCACCAGCCTCTGACTCTGCCTACAACCGGCTGTGCGGCAAGATGGATTACCCTTTGATTTCTGCAACGAGGAGATGATTTCGTTTGTTGAGCTTGATGCTCTGCAGCACGCTAAGTCTAATGATTTCTCTTTTTCAAAGGAACTCGTGAGATTTGTTCCTGATGTGCTTTATTGTGGAGCCAGATTCATTATGGGTGGTAAACAGACAGGAGAACACACATATGCTCTCGTCAGCAGAAGATTCTGCTCGGCATATTGTAAGCCTTTGATGCTTTTGCAAGCAGGTGTTCAAGGATGCATGTAAGTCTTCAAACATAGCTATACTTTCACTTGCCTGACTCAGATGGTGCAGTCTGAATTAATAATTCACTTTACTTTTTCAACTTATGTCATATGGGAATGACTTAATGAAAGTATCTTTTTACGTATAGAACAGGGATGCACCGATATTAAAATACAGGTGTGGGTGATGGTCAAGCGAGTGCAGGTGATGAACAGGAGGGATGCTGGGAAATGTAGTCTTTGAGTTTGTCTTAGAGAATATACCTTTTGTGGAAATTCTTCAATGACATTTACCCAAAGTTAAATAATTACCCTAATTTATCTGTCTTTATATGCATGAGGGTCAACAGACCCTTTTCACATTTCCGTATTTCTCAGAAGCAGAAATGGTAAACTTCTATAGTGGTGAATGGAAACTACAACAAATATTTTTTTCTCCATTCACATTTGCCCCAATAGTAAAAGATACAATCCACAATAGTATTTCTATGACGTTTAAAAAAAGAGAGAATTTTTTTTTAAATTTATATCTATCTATCTATCTATCTATCTATCTATCTATCTATCTATCTATCTATCTATCTATCTATCTATCTATCTATCTATCTATCTATCTCTATCTATATATATATATATATATATATATATATATATATATATAGATAGAGAGAGAGAGAGAGAGAGAGAGACATTGATTATGGTCATCAGAAAAGAGAAAGTTGTCAAATATAACACAAAGTATGGAGCTATACATTACGCATTTTAAAAAAAGAAAATATAGAAAACTTTCCTAGATTTATGATATTAATTTCTGTGAAAAAAGTCCATTATACATATGCTAGACAAGACCTTGATGTAAATGGTCCTCTAATAGGAATTCAGCCATCTTGAGTCTAAGGGTGTCTTCACACTTGGCAGGTTTGAATAAAACAAACGGGTGTAATTGCTCTGTTAGTGCGGTTCATTTGGATAAATGTGAATGCTGCCATCTGAACCTTGGTGCGCACCAAATAAGTGGACCGAGATCCTTGAAAAAGAGGGTCCAGGTCCAAACAAACTGTAGCGCGGTTCGACTGAAATATGAACGTAACACATACTTTTTGGTACAGGCTTCGGAAACAAAGACTCCTCTCAGCAGATGTCCATTGGTGTGTAACAGAGGAATTGCTGGAGCAGTTTTGATTCCTTTACACATTTTCTAAGTTCTTCATGAGTTCTCAGCTTGTAAAAATACTGTCAAATGTGCACACATTCAAGCGCATTTAGCCCAGCTCACAGCATTGTTTTGGATGTCCGGTAAGTTCCATCGCAATATGTGTAATAAAAGCATTTTTTTTGTTTTGTATCTTTAGGTTCGGTCTTAAAAATGACAGTGTGAATGATAAATGAAATATCAGGACTAAATGTATCATATTTTGGTCCGAGCCAAACAAACCAAGAGAACCGAATTACATGTGTGTAATAACAGACTATAAGTCTATCGAGTTATCAAACAAGTTAGTCAAAGTCAAACAAGTTAACGCTTTTTTATTATCAATACAATATGAGCAACTTCTGCATCCTCCGATAAGATTAAAAGCGTTATTTAATCCATCTTCGATTTTTAACGGGAATGAAAGTGAGGCTGTGAGGGGTAGACATACCTCTCTTCAGTAGTTTATACTGTTATTTTTGGATTGTTCAGGGGATGAAACACTGCAAAAATATCTTTCCAAGAAATTTCAGTAGACAAAAAACTCCAGAAAACATGAGCTGTAGAAAAATCTAGAAGTTTTATAAAGCTTTTTATAGCTGATGCCACTGAAAACATGGCAAGTCTATCCCTCACAGGATCGCTTTATGTTTGTCATGGCGATGCTCTGAAAAAGATCTATTAGACAGATTTGTGCAGGGTAGTTTTATGAGTCTCGTGTTCCCAGAGGGCATCAAAATATTGCACTTCTGCCAATTGCACAGCGTTTTATAAATAACTTTACAATCAGGCCACATAAATTCTCAAACCTAATTTTTCCATAAGTATACAGCTACAACTGAATAATCAGTGTTTTGTAGGAGTCGAGAGGGGTTAGTCAAATAAATTGCGAGGGCGTTATAAACGAAGCCCATGACACTGCTCAAAACTGTTTAATCTCTTTTTCATGTGCTACATAATTCATCGAAATGGGATGAATTAGAGATGAAACGCTATCATATGTTTATAAATACTCCAGCATTAGGATTTTACTTCCCCATAAATCTGCAGCCGACCGCAGTCAAGACCAGAGGAATAAAACCCCAGTAGGACAATAATATATTCCCTTGCTGCCCATTGGGCCATTCATCCCGACACGCATACACTCTTCCTCAAACATTATTCCCTCCATTGATGCCCCTCATTTCAAATCTATTTCAATTTAAAGATGCTTGACATGCCAACAGCGGAAGAGTGACTAATGTTGGTTCGCTATACATCAGAGCATACATCAGAGTAAAGGACTCTCTCTTTCTCTTTCTCTCTCATCCCTGTCCTTAATTTCTCAGTCTCTATTTCTGAGTTAAATGAGTGAGCGAGCGGCGGTCCGGGTTCAACGTGGTCACTGCCGAAACAGGGGAGTAATTACCAGATCAGCTCTGCTAAAAATGCATGCAGGGTGTTCGGTGACCTATCATCCACTAATCTGCATAGTGAAGTATAGCTTCATAACTGTAAATTGCTGACTTAATTAAAAGCTGGGACCTTTCTGTCATTTAATTACAGGGAGAAAAGGTTATTGCTTAAACGCAATTTTCCAAATGCGATTTCTTAACAGTTATTAACGGCGTCGCTATCATTTATTGTTTCAGATTTTTCAATTTAGAAATGGCCGCTGCTGACAGAAGTAATGAGTCGGAGGGGGAAAAACTCAATCTCGATAGCGCACACACGGCTCCCATTTGTTTCCCACAAGTGGAGCCGATAGCTGGGGGAAGCTTGAAAATGTCACGAGGAGGATGGCCCTTGATTACTGCAGTTTTTACTATAGCGATTAAACCAGAAGTGGAATTTTGAAGAGAAGTTCATTAACATTTCTCAAATGAGCAGGACAGGGCAGTGGTTAGAAAGATGGGGGAGGAAACGGATGAAGATGGGCTCTTGATATAGGAAAAGTAATTATTCCTCATTAAAAAGTTTTAAAGGCATTTTTTAAAACGATTTTACATGGAGAGTCACTACAATGGTGCCCAGCCAAATGTTATTTACCTTAGCAGAATAAATTAATAATTGCAAATGGGTTACTTCTACATTATCATTGGTATATAACCAAAATAGTCAAGACTTTTATGGCATAAAGTTTGCTGCTCATAGACCTTGGTCAGGGTAGCATCATTTTAAATCTTTGACAGAAATGAAAACGAGGCCGTGAGGGATAGAATATAGTGCCGTCAATGGATTGTACTGTTGTTTTACAGCTGAGGGAGATCGTAGTGAGCGAGTCGGGGTGTAGGGGAGGAGTAGATCACAGAGATGAGAGGGAAACCAAGCTGTGCAAAGATATAAAAGTGAGCAGTTTTGTTCATGTTTAGTTTCGGAAAATTAGAATTGAGCCATTCTTTTATTTCATACACGCAAGCAGAGATTTTATCAATTTTGTTAGACAGAGCAGACGTTCAGGATGTCAGTGTAGAAATTTGGATGTTGGTGTAGAAATGATAACTAAAACCATGTCGATGTAAGATCTGACCCAGAGGTAGTGTAAATGATGAATAATAATGGCCCCAGAACAGATCCCTGGGGGACACCTTGCTTCAGGGGGATAAGTGATCGAAAATCCTGCTCTAAAATGTAGAATTGTCTATTAGAGAGAAAGGGAAAAAGCAAAGAGTAGCACCAGAAATACCCACATCCGAGACAAACTCCATAAAACCATTTTAAAAGTTGTGAGTTATGATGCAGTGCGTGCCATAGTAAAGACGTTACGTCTATCCCTCAGCCTCTTTCATATGCGTTAAATTCAACATGGCATCTAACCTGTGTAAGACCTATTGAAATTCATTCTAGTTTAAAACTGCCCAGCTAGACAGGAGGAGACCATCTGACTGACATTTAAAGTGACCGACCACAGTTTGTTGTGCTGTTTATGGGCAGGGTTATCTGAAATAGATTATGCCACAATAATAGACTGGAAAATGGCAGAGATGCACACAAATTAAGCCATAGCAATCTGAGGAAACAATAAAACACTTTAATTTTCTCATAATATAGGCTACATTGCACATCACCTAATGTCTGAAAGAGTCTGAATACAGTTTGTTTAGCAATTGAGTCTCTCTAAACAACTCCTTTCTGAGAGCCTACTTTGCTCTGATTGGTCAGATGGCCCAGTCTGTTGCAATTGGTCTATTGTTTACAGGGCGTGTCGGAAACGAAACGGCAATTACCACATCTGAATTTCAGCTCCGTATAAATTCTAGCAATCCTTATCCTTTTGAAATGCATACAAAGAATTTGCTTCTTAACATGTTGTCAACACAGACCACATTCTTCCGGGTCTCAGCTACAACTACAGTGTTTGGGTCAAAGCAGACCCTTTGCAACCAATAAAGACCATAGGCTGGCAAAATGCAAATTGATTACATTTTTGTGTAAAAAAAAACAAAAAACAGGAAGCCAGACTAGAATTGCTGACAACTCGTTTCGGCAGTTCAGAATCGATTCTTTCTTGTAGGAGACAATAACTTTATTTGTCATGCACTTTGAGTTTTAAAACTTTGCAGACCTTTTACATTCACAAATAACTAAATTACACACTGCATGAAAGGTAATATTCAAAAAGAATAAAAGGGGAATTTAAATGTTTGTTTCTGAGAATCTGAGAAAAAAACGTCATATTTAATTCAGTCATTTGGATTTGTATGTAACCAGGCTGGTCTTTTTTCCTGTGCGGCACTGACAGCATTGGCCCACTTACTTCAGTTATTCACTAAAGTATCACATCAAGTGGAATGGCCTACAGCTCATGGTTCATGTTTGCCCTCTGGCAGGTAAAACGTGCTTGACCGGACCTAATTTATACCATCCAATAAACACGTCAACTCAGCATGTCCTTCTGACCTCCTCAGCCCTTCCCTACAAGCCCGATTACATGTTTTATGGCACAGATTATATTGAGTTCAGTCCATTTAATCAGCATATGCGTCAAAAGGAATTGATCTGCTTATTATTTGAAGATCTGGTTAGGGTCAGGTTAGGGCAACTCCAGTACCAATAACATTTGGATATATAAACTTTTATGAGCAATAAATTATGAATCCAAGTATTGTAATGCTTCTGTGGGTTAAATCATTCCTCTCAAGGTTATTATTAAGTGACTTTGAGAGTGTTTTAGCATGTGTTGATGTGCAATTATGTGCTTTCATAGGTGTCGTGAAATCAACTATATAATGTTTCAGATGTTAATTGTTTTTGCTGATGTATCTAGGGATGCTACTCTTAGCTAGGTAGTTTTTTGGGGCTATTTGAGAGAAGAGAAGAATCAAACATACTCACTATTATGGTCCTCTCTCTCACTGGTGTCGTAAAGTCCAATTCATTCTAGTGAGTCGGTTCGCCATTAACGGACCTCTCTCATATGTAACGTTGGAAAGTTTAATTTATTCCAGTGAATCATTTGTACCTTATTTGGTTTTTTCGCTTACCATTGGAACATTTGAATCATTCTAATAAATCTGTTTGTTCAAAACAGACCTCTCTAGTGTTGGAAAAATTGATTCATTCCAATGAATCAGTTCGTCCTCATGGTTCTTTCTCTCAAATGTGTCAAGGGAAATTCTGATTCTCGGTTCGTTTTGCAGCTAATAGAAACTGACAATTCACAGATTCAAATTGCAGTTTTGAGTTGTAAGTTATGTAAGTGTGTTTTTACCATATTTTTAGAATACATTCATGGTCTTCATTTTCATCTTAATTGAAGTTCATAATTCATTCAAAAACCTACATATTATTTTTATGTCAGCACAAATACAGCATTGATTAAATCAAATGAGAGTTAGCCTATATATACATTTTTTAAAAACCCTCTAATGGTATTTTGTAGCTTTAGTGTGCTGCTGACTTTTTTTTTCCAAAACAGCAGCTAAATTATGATTAGATTGAAGCTATATTTTCATAGTAGCTTCCAAATGAATACATACCATATTGTGTATTATAGTAATTATATTTGATCATTAAATTCTGTAATCACTGAAACAAATTTACTTTGAATGATTATTGTCAGCAATTTTACACCCCTATTAGCCACAGCTTCTTGTTGTTGGTGTTAGTTTGTAATTGCCTTGTGACTGATTAACTGTGGACAGTAATCTTCAGTTGTCTCTGCCAGGTCTGATCGAGTGTCTAAATCAAGAAGAAAAACTCCAGAATTCCTCTTTCACAGTAACACTTTCAGTACATCTGTGCTTTCCCCAAAAACACTGGACGCATGTTGCGTCCAAACGATTCCCAGCGTGAACCTGATCCTAAAGTGACACGTGAAAACACCACGCTGCTCCAAATAGAAGCCGCTCTGCTCTCTAAACACAACTTTTCACTTAATTAAATCACTGATTTACAGTGTTCTCCTCTCTAGCGGAATCACACACTCCTTCCGCCCAGCCCCCCCACCCTGAAATATTCATGTTGAAAAGAACACATTTATCTAGGCTGCTAACATCGTGTCATTGCTGCTATTGTCTGATGTCAACCTCTTAATTATAGCTTCTGATAGCGATACAGTATTTCCTTCATTTCTGTTCATCGCTCAACCTCTGCTGTCCCCCCGCTAAAGGTGATTAGCGACATTTTATGTCATATCGTTCGTCTGTTTGACAGCCAGCGCAAGTGAACTGGATTAGATTGGACGGCCAAATGAGATAGGCTTGAATCAAATTAAAACAGCAGAGATTATACAATCTTTTAATTATGCTAGCTCCGCTCAGACAAGGAATATTACCTCTGTGTCTTTCTTTTCTTATAACCTGATGTAAATTGACCATTTAAAAGTCTGCATTCATTCATAAAGTAACATTTTCGGTAGCTTGAGGAATGTGCTGCTACAAAATTAAACCAAAGTGATCATATAAATGCCATGTTTTGTGAATTAGCTAGCAGAAAACGTGTAATATCTTTGTCAGACATGAAGCTATGTCAAGAAATGATGCTCTTCCTACGGGAAACCAGTCCTTTATGGCATTTTCTGAAGTGGTGACGGTATTTCAAGATCCCCCATGGTACAACCTGTCAGCCCTAAACATGAGGAGTAAAGGTGGAAAACTTAGCAATACTGTGACCTTGATGATAGGGTGGCAGTCATCCGTGATAAACCTCGTTCCTCCCGGAGGAGATGGAGATATTTAGGTCCATGTACCTAAGCCCATTTAAGCGCCGCTAGCATTAGCTCAAGCTAAAATAAAGCATTGTTTCAGAGGACGCGATGGGCTTGTGGGAGACAGGTACTCCCATAGCAGAAGAGGACACCCTGGGCAGGTTCAGTAAATATTTATGTATCAAATTAACTTTTTTTTGGACTAATATAGTCAAGCGTGAAAGTCACCACAGTGTTTACGCAAACATATAGGTTTAGCTAATGCTAGCTAGATTTTTCTGTCAATTATGGTCAGCTTAATGTTTATCTCTGTATGTGTGGATAACGGAAGATATTTTGAAGAATGTTTAATCTTGTGCATAAAATGAAAGTCAATCAAAAAAACAATGGACACACTGACTTTCATTTTACACCCTACAAAATGTCTTCTTTTGTTATTGTTATTTTGTTTGTAACACCTTACAATAAGGCTCATAAGTTAACATGAACTAATAAGGAACTGCACTTACACAGCATCTATTAATCTTTGTTAATATTCATTTCAACATTTACTTATACATTATTAAAATCTTAAAATTAGTTAATGCACTGTGAACTAACATGAACAAACAATGCACGACTGTATTTTCATTAACCAACATTAACGAAGATTAGTAAATACAGTAACAAATGTATTGCTCATGGTTAGTTTATGTTAGTTAATACATGAATTGTAAAGTGTTACGAGGGATTGCAAACATTGGAAAGGTGGTGGAGTACATTCATTTTTACAGTTTTTGTTTTGAATTGCATATCAGTGGGTCATATTTGGCAGATATTTCCCTGATCAACAACATTTGTATCATCATACTTGATTGATATATATATATATATATATATATATATATATAATGAAAATGTATATATGTATATATAAATGTACATTTATACTTTGAAAGTTTGAATCCAACTTAAAATGGGTGATTAAAAAAAACATTTACAAAACAAACAAGTGTTTGTATATGCATCAAATGATTTAATACTACTAGCTAACAAAAAACACTTGACACTTAGAGAATTGCAGAATTGGAACGACATGAAGGTGAGTAAATCTGTTTAAGTATTTATTGTGGAGTATTGTACTCAATGTCATGTAAATCTGTTTTAAACATCGGGAAGGTGGTCGAGTGCAATCATTTTTACAGTTTTTCTCTTGAACTGTGTGTCAGTGGGGTTATTACTCACAGATATTTCATCTGGTCAGGGTTTGAGGTTGCGTGTCACATTCTGGACTAATGCACCTGACTTCAGATTTCATAAAAACTGCAGAACCCTCTTTAACATCTTAATTATTCATGTTGGTGAAAACATGTTACATAAAAAAGCAAGATTAGAGCATTCACTCCATGATAGAACAGCTCCCCTCGATTGAGCTAAGGTGTTCACAGAGAAGAAGTTCAAACAGATTCAAGTCTGTGAAAGCGTGATCTCCATTAAATATTCAGGCTATTTTGACAAGTCTGTAATGTCGGGTTTGTGTACGAAGAGAAAGATGTCATAACGTCGAGCCCTTCATTTAATTTATCAACGAGAAGTTTGGACTATGGTTTAATGTGGGAAAAAATTAAAGGGATAGATCATTTACTCACCCTCAAGTTGTTCCAAACCTGTATGAATTTCTTTATTCTTTATCTTTCTTTATAATATATATATATATTATCTTGTTATTACAAGAATATGGGTAACCAAACCTCATTGAGGGCGAGTAAATGATGACAGAATGTTCATTTTCGGGTGAACTATCCTTTTTAGACTTTTACAAATACTAAAACTATCCTTAAAATACACCAACATTAAGCAATTAAAAATGGCATTTCCTCTACAAAGATATGTTTATTTGTTTCAATATCTGGGAGCCATGAGACTAGACTCCGCCCACAAGTAGTGACATCCAATTGGAGGTGAAATTGTCTTTTTATTCATTTTGCATATTTTGACCCCAAATATGTTTAGTTCCTCTTCTTGATTTATTTCATTTAGAAAATATAAATTTAGCGCCAATGAGGCGTATTATGAAATAAAAGTTAAATACACTATATTCATCGCTTGGATGTTGCTTGCAGCTCTACATTTACATTATTGTTAAAGTCCAAAAATTGTTTTTTTATGTGGAATATTGCAGTTTTTTTTTTTTGTCATATATGTATATATATATATATATATATATATATATATACATATATATATATATATATATATATTTTTTTTTTTTTTTTTAAATTCATGTGCCCTTGTAGTCTTAATCAAAATAACTCCCCCTCCCTCCTGCAGCATCTTCCTTTCTCTTCTCTGATAACATGTTTCCTGACATGAGGGCGGGACAACCTGTCACTCACATGACATCATAACATTAGTAAACCATGACGATCCAATCAATTCCTGAAAAATCAAGTCCCGCCCTACATTTCTTCTTGTTTGAGAAGCCGTTTCACTTGGATATTCATCACAATTGGTTATAGACTATTGTAACTTTTGTTTCATTTTGACTTTAAATTTAAGAATAATATAATTTGCTCATAATGACACGAGGGAGTAGTAGATGGAGGTATCTTATACTTGAACCGTTAGATTTGTCTGTTTTGCCGTATAGCATTTATTGGTTTCATTATCAAAACTAACTTCAGTTAAACTCTTTTAAGTTGCAGTAGGAGGAAAATCACCAGCTTCAAATGGATTTAAAGAGCATTTAAGTGAGTAAATGCAAACAGTCCTGTTTAAGCTGTGTGCCGCATTAATGATTCCCGCCGTTTCGTGTGTTTTGAATCTCCAGTAGATAGATTGAGGATGTCGTGTCAAAGCGCCCTCATCGCTTCATTCTCCCATCCACATCCTATGTCTGCCAGTTCTGAGTTATTTCCTCCCTGCCACCTAATTAGGATTATCTTTAATTTGCAGGATTACAATTAATAGCTTGCTGCAGGTAAGTGATTAAGAGTTACCTGGTAATGACCCCAGGAGGCTAACTACAGAAGGAGGAGAAATGATGACAGCTCCTCAAGCCGAGCGCGTCAGGCCACAATTTAAGATGGCCGGTTTGGAACGCTCCCCATGAGCCAGCAACACAATGGAGGAGTACACTTTCCCACTCTGTAATTAAGGTCCATTGAGTGAAATTACCTTCCGATAATTACCGGGTAGTTGTCAGCGTTTGTTATAGCGTGGTGAGGCTCTGTATTCATCGCCTGGAGGCTGGACCGGGTTGGGCTTGGTAGCCTTCACCTCATGTTGGTGCTCTCTTGAGGGGAGGGGCTGTACGTGTCAGAAACGTGCCGGGATAAAGAGGAGATGAGCGCTCAAGTAGCATGGCAGAATTAAAAGCACTCATCTGGCATCCTGGAAATATTGTGATGATGGATTTTGTGGAAACATGATGCTTCTTGTAGCTTCTAGACTAAATGTGAACACCTCACTTGCACAAAAACATTCAGTATTCCTCAAAATGAATAAAAACAGTGAAATGCAATCTACAAATTTTATGCAAACCTGTAATAATTAACTATACTAAATTACACAAATATACTTTATGTATTTAATCTTACTTTATGAACCAATGTCTTTGCTGCTGACCTTCAACGATCTAACTCAACCATACTAATAAGCAAAAATGACTTTAGATTTGAATTAGAAATAAGAGTGTTGAACTTCCTTCTCCTGTTTACTATTCTTCTTCAGTCCAGAATGGCAGCTCAGCTGAAAGGTTTGTTTGAGCTGCATCCTCTACTGTTCAGGAGTAAATATGCGTTTCCTTCAGCTTGAGGTTTATTCATTTCTGTTTTGGTTTGAAAGGGTTGAAAGACTTTTGCCAAATATAGATTTTTGTTGTTGTTGTTGTAATTAAAAATTATATATATATATATATATATATATATATATATATAGAGAGAGAGAGAGAGAGAGAGAGAGAGAGAGAGAGAGAGATGGAGATCAGTTTGTAAGTACTTGCTCAAAACTACACTACACTAGCAAGGCTTACTTTTAAAAGTACCACTTAGTGTTCTTGGTACTACAAGTTGAGTCTTTATGACTAGCATTGGCGTCCCTCAAAGAGGTGCTCTGAGAAAGGCTGGTGAGAGGTGCATGACACCCCTGCATGAGTGCCACCAAACCAAATGACCCAAAACAGTGTTTTCACGCAGCGCAGTATATATACAGTAAGACTTTCTGTCCTATGAATAATGCATAGTCAGAGTGCTTTCAGATGGACATGTGGAGGCCCAAAGAGAGCCGACCTTTTAGGCAGGAAGATTCAGAGGAAAGGTTAAAAACTCACGCTTAATTGAACCCAGCCAGAGTGGCACTAAATTTGTTCTGCAGCAGGACAGAAGGTTTGTGTGTGAGAGAGGAGATGGCCCTTGAGAAGCGTAGTGAGCACACACCATGTTCATACTGAGGTACAAATTACATACACTACAAACTGTATTATGTTGGTTAATTATGTAATGTAAACCGGCTCAGGGTAGTGACAATAGTTTATTCAGTCATAACATTTTTATTTCAATTTTACTATAATTGTATAATTCTGTTTTTCATATTGTGGTGGTAAGGATGTCATTCAAAATTATATAATTAAAAGTTTTTACAAAATAAATATTATAGAAGCTGTTTATTAAAATGATTAACACGAAGACAATTAAAATATTTATGATATAACTTGATATAAATAATAAATAATACATATTATATAAAAATATTTAATACACTTAATTGCAAAAATATAAATTATTAATTTAAAAATAATTCTTAATAGATAATTATAAACAAATATCAATATATTTTTAATATATGAATTATATTAAAATATTTTTTAAATGGAATAAAATGATGATTAATAATAATTTATACATTATTTGTTATTATTTTACATTTATATCAAATAAGGCCTTAATTATAAGAATACTTATTGATTATTCATTTATACAATATATATATATATATATATATATATATATATATATATATATATATATCATTGAAATTTAATTGAAAATTGTGATTCATAATAATATTTATTATTATTTAGTGTTTATATTAAATAAGTCCTGACCTATAAAAATAATTGACATTTTATTGCAATAAAATTAAATAATTATTCATTACAATTCTTAATATGTAAATAAATCTTAAAATAATTTAAAAAAATTTTTTTATTAAAATAAAACAAAAACAAAAATATTCATAATTGTTTTAAATTACATTATTAAATAATAAAATCTGAATTATTAACATGCAAATTCCAATTATTAACGTACAAATTAGTAATGTGAAATTTAGTAAAAGCCAAAAACATTTCCATTGATGTATGCATATCGCGCTGACTGAGATTCCTGAAAACTACTTTGGGCTTTGTGTACATTTATATTTAAGCACAGTCCATTGGCGATGTTGATAAAATGTGTGTGAGTTAATTTAATGACGCCTAAGGCCTGTGTTATTTCTCTGTGTAATCCATTTGTGTTCGTTAGCAGGCCAGCAGTGTTAATTAGTACTAAAGGACTTCCTTCCACATCTCCACTGCAAGCATATGTACTTTGTCACATGTGATTGGGAATGTGAGTGTGTGTGTGTGTGTGAATCGCAGAGGTCTTCCACAGTTCACCATACGCTTATCTTTTACACAGGCCCTCTCAGTTTAAGATGAGTATCTAATTATTCAGCCGAGGCTAATTTAATGGCTGTGGACAGGTCTTATGCGAACGTCTATGTAAATTATGTGCCTCCAATAAAAATTACAGAGTCGGTCTGAGAAGCGAGATAATGTAATAAATTATATTTTAATTTGAATATTAATATTTGAATGTGGCAGCTTCCATATCAGCCAGTTTCTGGTATAATCAGGATATGGGGATAATTTTGTTGATGGGACTTTAAAGCTCAGAGAGAGGATGATCAGAGAACGAGTGATGGAGAAAGAGAGGTAGAGGGGTGGAGGGTGTAATATTGCCAGGAATGTGCTGGCACAGTCAAGGTCAATTGACTAAATGGGAAAAAAAGCGAAAGAAAGTCCTTACAAAGCATTTTCTGGGGGAGGCATGAGCGAGACGGTTTACACACATTGATAACTAAGGTGTTTTAATTACAGATTCGCCATGTGGTCACATTAAAAGCACATTCCAAAGATCTGAATTCATGAATAGGTGAAAACTGCTGTTCTGTGCAAAAACAAGCAAGGAGAAATGGCTGCAACTTTAGGTTTATTTGTCATTTAAATAGCCTGTACCTCTTTTTATTTTTAAATATAATATGACCATTAAATATAAATATAAAACATTGGAGTAAATCCAAACGGCGAGGCCCCTACAAACTGGAAAATGTCTAATTCATATATTTAAAAGGCCAGTTCACCTAAAAATGAGTAAAAAAAAATGGTCCATCAATCTAAAAAATGCTATGGACAACAGCAAATATGGACAGACCCAACCGTTGGGTTTAAATTTTGGGTTCGTCCATATTTGACCCAAACATGGTTTGCAACAAGCTAGCATTTTTGTCAATTCTTTTCATTTTTGTGCAATGAAAGTCAGTGGGTGTTTTGGACCCCATCGACTTTCATTGTATTAACCTTGTAAAGCCCACATAAAATACTAGTATGATTTTTTTTTAATCAAATAGTTATCATAGTTATCAAAAAAATATCATATTTGAGTATCATGTTTTATAGTATCATAGTATGATATATGAGAAAATGAAGCTCAAGGTGAAAAAGCTACCTTTATTTTATCCAGATGTCTTAGTATGATAATATTTAAATCTTTTTATTATCAAATCTGTAATTTTATTGAGGTTGGAAAAACATATGCAATGCAATACAATGATGATTGAGAGATGTACAATTAAACTTTTTTTTGAAAAGCCTTATGTACTCACATTTTAACATGATTTTCTTTCTAAAAAAATGATATATGGATAATCAATTAAACTTCAGTTGATTCAGTCCAGCAAGTGTTCATATTGAAATATTAACAATATCAAATTATATAAAAAAATCAGTTAAGAATTCATACCAAGAAGAATATGACCTACAAGTGGGACAGTTCTAGAATTTTATAAAAGGTCTTTTACTTGCTACAAAAGTACAAAATATCAATTAGATGACAGAAGCCAAAAATTCTGTACATTTACATTTTTTAACAATGTTTTGTGATTCTGTAATTTAGAGGCTTTAGATATTTGTGTGGCAAATATGATACAGTAGGATTAATTTTAAAGTGAATCATTTTGGACCAACATGAGGGTGAGTAAATGATGAAAGAGTTTAATTTTTGTGTGAACTGTCCCTTTAAATATACTTAACGCTACTGTTTTTTATTTAAGAAACCATTCAAAATCACAAAACATCCACATATGCATAATGACACCCTATTTACACCACAAGTGAAGATCATTTGCTTGCAGAGTAGACAAAGTGTTTATAGTCCATATCTCCACTGCCCAGAGAACCCTCTCCCATCAGTGATTCCTGAGATATGGCACTATTATAGACTGTATGTTGGGCATTCACAATATTAATAGATGCACAAAGGGTATTAAGACACCAATTTCATGTGGTAGAGCTGATCGTATATTAACCTTAATCTTAATTGATTTGCATTTCCCCGCCCAGAGTGATTGACGGACAGCAGCGAGGCAGAATGGTTCTCACCCCTCGTGGCCCTGCAGAGTAAAATATTAATGTGTTCACCCTCTGAATTATATTAATGCTTTTTTAGCCAGCATTTGCATATCACATCAGCCACCTCGTTCCACCTAAAACTCACTCTCGGTGAAACACTTGCTGAAATTCTCTATTTTTTCTCGTATATCTACATCTGGACTTTAGTGTTCATATTTTTTGAACATATAAATATGTTCATTAAAATGACCATGCTGTGTGTCTGATGATTTTGTCAGTAAATTAACCCATATGACTTTCTGCAGTGGAACACAAATTGAGAAGTTTAGTAGACTGTTCATGCTGCACTTTATCATATAATGAAAGTGACAAAAAATGACAATAAGCTATATGAAAGTACTATAAAAGTGATCCATATAGCTTATACACTATATATTCCAAGTCTGCTGTATTCATACAATAGCTGTGCATGAAGACTAGGCTGGAAATCAAGTTTATAGACTTTTATTGTGTTTTTTGTCATTTTCAAAGCTTGACAGTCTGTGATCACCATTCACTTCCATTGTATTCTTTCATTCCGTCTAAAATAATTGGTTTGCAACAACATGGTGAGTAAATGATGGAATTTTCTTTTTGGACATAAACAATCCTTCTACCTCAGCTACTCATTGTCCTCATCAAACTTTACAGTGTCTTTACAACAAATGTTTCTTAGCTCTAGAACAATGATCTGTCTTTTAGGGATAAAAAAGGGATAGGAACCACTACAGGTTAAAGACATTCACCTGAAGGTCCTCAGGCCCCCGAGTGTCCAGAGTATGCTTTAAAATAAGTATTTGATATTCTTTACTTTTGCACAGTGTTGAGGAAAGTAAACTGTGGAAAGTAACTTTTAAAAGTAATGCGTTACAATATTGCATTACTCCCTAAAAAGCAACTTAGTTACTTTCTATGGAAAGTAATGTATTTCATTTTACATTACTTTTTCTCACCTGGCTAAGGCTCGCTCTCTTTCAGACCTTACATGTGTTTTTTTTTTTACTTTGTAAGTGTTTAACGCAGTGCATTCAACAACATAGTCTATATAACATACACCTTAATTTTAGAATAGTATTATTATTTCCTGACGCCTACAGCTCTGTATGCTACACAAACGATCTCTTAAATTACCTTATATTAGGTTATTAGTGTCCAACACTTTTTATTGAAAGTTGAAATTGTACCAACAGGGGTTTCATTTGGTCTAACGTTTCACTATCATACTAAGCTGCATTTGAGTGTGTGGAAAGTTGTAATGTTATTCTGTGTATTAGTTAGTTGGCTGTATGAGACTCAACAGTAAGCTAGATCAACATTAGATCATACTGATGATATTCTTACACTTCGTTGTGTTGAGCTACTGTATATAACATTGATTAGTCTTATGTAGCCCTACATTTACTTACCTCGTCTAATAACGTAAAAGAGCAGCGTCTCTGTCGAGTCAAAGTTTGCCGCAAAGCTCTTGCCATCTCGGAACACCACGCCGATATTGATCCTCGTTTTATTTCTCCTTTTGTCCCAAAGTTTGCTTACCATGTTCCATAATGTTTGAATGAAACAACCACAGCGCGCTGATAGACGTCATGCATCTGTCCGTATCTGTTGCCGTGGTTACCCTGCAGTACAAGCGGAAACCAGGGATAACGCAGATATTACGTCACTGACAGGCGCAAGTGACAAGGGAGGGAGGGGGCACTATTTGAGATTGTGAATTTCTCTGAATTTACACAGCTGAACGAAATATGCAACACTGTGCAAGTGGTTTTTGGATATTTTAATATAAAAAATTGACATATTGTACCTTTAAGAAAATTAATTAAAGTAAAAGGTAATGTGTTTTAAAAAGTAACTCAAAAATTAATGTGTACATTTATAAAGTAACGTGTTACTCTACTATTATATCAAAAAAATAATTTGATTACATAATGAATGTTTCTTGTAATGTATTACCCCAACTAGAACTGCTGTCTACTTCTACAGTAAAAAAACTTGGTACATACTCCAATAAACATTATCATTGTAGAGATCGGATTTAAAATGTACTTTGTAAAGGCATTTAATGGACTCTACAACCCCAATAAATATCCTTGTAGTGTGTGACAGAGAGACCGGCAGTCTTACATGAATCTTTCATTTCTCCCTCATTATTGAATAAAGGTTAAAATACAGAGCCTCTCATTGGCCCTCCGCTCCTCCTATAGACCAGAAATAGCAATGACAGGTGCTCATTTGAGGACACGAACTCAACGGCATGCAGAACAAGCCTTTTTGTCTTACATTATGCATTTTCATCCCGCCATTAGCCGCCCAGGCGTCTTTTCCCGTGATAGCTACACAATGAGAGCGATATATTTTAATTTAAACACCATAAAGCCGTTGAGTGCTTAATTAACTTTTACCATCTTTAGGGGAAGAAAGCCAATTTAGAGACGCTAGTGAGGGTTTGATTTGATATCAAATGGTTTTACATCACCCGTCCATTTGCAAGGCCTTTTCAGAAGCTGATTAACGGACTGAATTACTGTGTTGGTAAAATTCATACCCTTTCCCTTGGGAAATCTCCTCTCTCATGCAGTGAGCATGATTAGCTCAGCTATTGTTTTTCTTTAACAATATTATTTAATGAGCTTTAAGCAGACAAAAACGAGAAGAGCTCATTTTAATTTGAATATTCGGCATATCAGCATTGTGATGTCACAAAGCCATTTGAAAGCTGCACAAACGTACGTTTGAAAACGAGTCTTTCTTTGTTTTGAGCAACAAATAAAGATGTTTGAGATGATAAAAATAGAAAAACCTTTGAAAATATTGTTTAAAATGCATTTGATGACAAGTTCTTAGAAATGTAATATATTTAATGTTTGACAGTGTTTCATTGTGAAAAAGAATTTTTGGTTTAATTTAAAAATCCTGGTTGCCTTAAAATTTTGAATTCATTGAAATTAAAAATTTGAGTTAATACATTGAAGGCAATTGGTTTAATCAGCAGAAACTCAAAATATTATGTTATTTGAACCACATTAATTATCTAAGTTGATTTGACAAAAGAAAAAATGTTGTGATAACAAATCATAAAAAATATTTTTTTACCTTGTCTGGCAAATTTTTATTTAATTTTAAAAGAATGTGAGTGTATACAAAAAATATGTAAGTGTCCTTATTCTTTTCTTTCTGTCTTATATTGTTCTTATTCTGTTTTAAACAGTTTTATTATTATTATTACAACAAATATAATGAAAATGTCCAATTGACCTGCCCAAAAAAGGTCAAAATATTATTATTTTACCTAATGCCAATGACACACACACACACACACACACACACACACATATATATATCATTACATTACCTAGATATATTTGGCTTAAGCTGCACAAATAATTATATTTATCTAAAATTAATTCTTATTCAATAAAATTAAACATCTTAGCTGTTCCATGTTTTTAAGCCCTTTTTTTGTAATAGATCCACTTTTTTAAAATTTCTTTGACCCATTTAAAAAAACCTCTAAAACATAAAACTAAAAACTGTGAATTTCATTGCAGTTCCACAGAAACGAAAACTTGTTTGTTCACTAGCCAGACTGAAAAAGCTGAATAATTACACAGGACATTAAGTGATCAAATATTAAAGCCATTAAAGGATGATTTTCTGAGAGCTCTTTGAGTGTATGGATCACATGATTTCCAAATGGAAATGGAAATGATCTTTAATTAAGAGAGCAAGCCAAACATTTTCATTAAGTCCGCATGACAATGAGCTCAGGGATCTGACTAGTCTCAGGAGACCAGCTCGCTCTCTCTCTCTCTGTTCTAAGACAAGCTTTTGTCGCACATGAGGCCCCTGCCTGAAGGCTTCGTCCCTCTCTTCCCCAGCCGCCCCTCTCTCTGTGTTTGCTTCCCATCGGCAAGGATGGAGGAAGCAGGGAGGAGAGATGAGATTGGGGGAGGGGGTCCCCTTGAGCTCAGCCCTAGCTCAAACTCTTATCTACATGATGTTAACAGATGTAATCCTATTACAGTCTTTTATTCTCTCTTTTTCTTTCTCTCTCTGATCCAGGCTGATATCTCCCGGCAAGGCCTAAGAGGGGTGGCAGATGCCCGGCTATGGCTGGCCTACATGTGCCCTTTGAATGATACATACTGTAGGGCAAGTTCTCGTCACCAGTGCCTTCTTAACACTCTTTTAAGTCCTCTCTATGGTGTGTTTAGGGCATCTCATTATAGGTTTAAGTATAGTTTATTTCTAAATTATTACATTTGTTGAACAGCAGTTTTTAGACTAATTTTTTCATGCAGAATAAAAATGCACCAGCCACTTTGTTAGGTACACCTTGGTAGTACCGGGTTGGACCCCCTTTTGCTTTCAGAACTGCCTTAGTTCTTTGTGGCACAAATTTAACAAGGTTCTAGAATTCATTTTGGTCCATATTGACATGATTGCATCACACAGTTGCTGCAGATTTGTCAGATTTGTAGAATCTCCCGTTCTACCACATCCCAAAGCTGCTCTAATGGATTGAGATCTGGTGACTGTGGAGGTCATTTGAGTGTATTGAACTCAACGTCATGTTCAAGAAACCAGTTTGAGATGATTTGAGCTTTGTGATGGCATGCTATCCTGCTGGAAGTAGCCGTCAGAAGATATGTACACTGTGGTTATAAAGGGAAGGACATGGTCAGCAACAATTCTAAGGTAGGCTCTGGAGTTTAAATAGTGCTCTATTGTTCAATGGCACTAAGCGACAAAAAAATATTCCCCATACCATTACACCACCAGCAGCAGCTTTAACGATTGATATAATGCAGGATGGATCCATGCTTTCATGATGTTTACACAACATTTTTCCAGTCTTCTGTTGGCCAATTTTGGTGAGACTTTGCAAATTGTAGCCTCAGTTTCTTGTTCTTAGCTGTCAGGAGTGTCATCCGGTGTTCTTCTGCTGCTGTAGTCCATCTGCTTCAAGGTTCGACATGTTGTGAGATCAGAGAAGCTCTTATAACAAGTGTTTTTTTGAGTTACTGTTGCATTTCTATCAGTTCGAACCATTCTCCTCTGACCTCTGGCATCAACAAGACATTTTCACCCACAGAACTGCCGCTCGCTGGAATTTTCTCCATTCTCTGTGAACTCTACAGATGGTTGTGTGTGAAAATCCCAGTAGATCAGCAGTTTCTGATATACTCACACCAGCCCGTCTGGCACCATCAACCATGCCACGTTCAAAGTCACTTAAATCACCTTTCTTCCTCATTCTGATGCTCTGTTTGAACTTCAGCAGATCGTCTTGGCCATGTCTACATGAGTTGTTGCCATGTGATTGGCTGATTAGATATTAGTGTTCATAATCAGTTGAACATGTACCTAATGAAGTGGCCGGTGATTGTATATAGAAACATTTTAACTTAAAATATTACAAAATATTATTTTACCCAGTTTACTTCATAAACTCCCAACAGAAGAGAGAGAGTCTGCCCTCGTCTCATCTCTGCTCACTCCAAATATCCAGACAATGAAACAATGCAACACTTCTGATCTGTATAAACAAAAGACTAGTGCGGTGATACAGTCTAGTGAATTATAAAGCTGAATAGCTGCTCACAGCAGCGAGACACATCTGTGCATACAGTTTGCTTGACTGCATCGCTTATCTGTCTGCCTATGGGCTAAATCCCAGTTCTGTTCATGTTGCACGAAACTGTATGTTGTATGGTCAGTGTAGTCGGAGACTGAGAAACAGTGTAAATAATACTCTATGTTCCCATGTCAAACTGTTTTTGTTAGCGAATAGCTGTGTAGCTTAGCATCGCTACCACAGTCATTTCAGATAATAAATTCAACTTAAATGAGAATATGCAGCCCAATACTATATTCTTTAATAATACATGGGTATCACTGTGTTTCCTATTACCTCTTTGTTAGCCAATGGTACCCATCTATGTATAGAAATGGATAATAACAGCGCTCAGCGGTCTGTGAAAAGAATGAGAAAGTCAGATTTCAATTACAATACTTATTTGGATATGCATGAAGGAAAACTAGAGAGAATCACATTGTTTTACCTGAACACAAAATCCACACACAACAGCAGAAGCAGATTACCGTGGCCTTTTGGAAACGCCACAGCCGCTGTTATTTTTAGTTCCAATCCCGCATTAATAACACCCAAGACACATTATCTACAGCAGACAGGATGGGGTTTACCTGACCTCGTATCAGGAGATTAAACTGGATGTCTGTCAGCCAAACATTTACACTAGTGAGCCTGGGAAGAGCAATGTGAGAGTCACTCGAGAGAATAATCTACTGTAAAAAATGAATCTGAGTTGCATAAACATTTGCCGGGCGATCCCGTTTGCGCCGTCTCAAAAGGATTGTCAATAACGTCAGTGGCTCAGTTTTGACTGGGTTCATGAAACTAGTTTGCAAAACTCATCTGTGGAATGGAAATGAGACACTCCTGGAACTCCCTGTGGGCTGTTTTTGATCTAAACTCAAACCTCATTTCAATAATCAGTTCAAAACAACTTGAGATCTCTTTGTTCTTTATAATACAATTTCCCCCCACAAATAAACAATATTTTTTGAGGCACCTTCACAGAAGAACTGAGGCTGTTCTTGGAAGTATATACACTCAATGAACAGTGATACACAAAGATGAAAAAGACTTTTTTGGACATACAGAATCTTTATCAGCATCACTTCTACTTTAGGGAGCTCTAGAGGAGAAAGGGAGTATTAGTTTCATTTGATCAAGATCATGCTGTTAGGACTACATAAAGAAAAACATGAGGCCAACCTATTAAATATTGCAAGATAAGAAATGACCTACTGTATAATTTGTGGAGATTGTGTTCAGTGGTCTGGGTCATTCCTGTTATGCAGTACCTTTTGAACTCTGTAACCTTAAATAATGCATATGCTTGTGTTGTGTATATATATATATATATATATATATATATATATATATATATATATATATATATATATATAATTAAATATATCATTAAATATTAAAGAATTTTAAAAATAATTGCAAATTTATAAAACAGGACAGAATGTTTCTGAGAGATAAAAAAAAACAAGAGACACAAAATTTATTAATTTAATTACTAATACTGTTGTTTGTGTTGCTGTTTTCTTAAAAAATTGATGTCACTTCCTGAAAGGATGACATCGTGAAGGAATTGTATTTTGGATTTGTATTTTACAAAGTATTAACAGGATGGAAATTACTA